>JAAAKG020112434.1:0-38705 GCA_010014905.2 Druon quercuslanigerum
AAAAAGATTCCAAAAAATTTCACAGAAATGTCAAGTTTCACAAAGAAGTACTTCAAAAGGTTTCAATCGAATTCATAAAGATTTCAAAAATTTCACAAAGTTTTCGAACATTTCCAAAGATTAAAAATTATTTTTTAAGATTCCAAAGATTTTATCCAAAAGATTTTACACAGATTAAAAATATTTAAATGACTTCAAATGATTACGAAAGATGAAATAATAATTATATTATTTATTATACATATTATTTATTATAATATAAATAATTATATATTCATTTATTTCATTTTAAAAGAATACAAGAATTCCAAACATTTTAAAACATTTCAAAGATTTTAAACGATTTCAATTATTTCAAACAAATACGGAAGATTTTACAAATATTTTAAATATATTAAACTATTTCGAAGATTTCAAACGATTTCAATGATTTCATACAATAAAAAAAAGACTGCACAAAGATTAAAGAAAAATTTCGCAAATATTTCAAAAATTGTTCAAAAGATTTTGATTTTAAAGATATCAAATGTTTTACAAAAATTTTAAAATTATCCAAAATATTGCACAGAACTTTCAAGGTTTCTCAACAATTTTTAGTACTTCAAGAGAATTCAACGAATTTACAAAGATTTTTAATAATTTTTTATTATACCTGGAAAAACTTAACTTTCTGATCTGGAAAAGACCATGAATTTCATTCCTAAGAATCACTGGACACCCTGTGTACCTGAAAAAAATCTGGAATAGTCAGTGAATTTTTTCCTCATGATTTGAGTGGACATCCTGCTCTGTGTTAATTACACATGATTCAATCAACACTTTATAAATTCCAGAGCGATCAAGTTCCGGTTGGACACATTCCTAGATCGCTGACAATTTATTGCCGAGGCGAAACCACAAGACAATGTCAACCAGGTGATCACGTTGTAATTACTGGAATATTCTTGCCACTTCTGAAAACTGGTTTCGCGGCTAGAAATGCTGCTGGTCTTCTCAGCGAGACTTTTCTCGATGCCCATGTAAGATACATTTAAAAAAAAGATAGGCATGCATTCAAGTTTTTTTTATTGTCTGGTTTTTAATTCATATTTTCAATTTATTTTCAGAGGGTAGTTTGCTTGAGCAACTCTTCGACACTGGACGATGGAGATTCGGTATTGAGTGATGCAGAGTTGGCTGAGCTCAGGCAATCAGACTTTTACAGCAAGTTGGCCTGCTCTATCGCTCCTGAAATTTACGGTTTAGAAGATGTGAAAAAAGCTCTACTGCTGCTTCTTGTTGGCGGAACCGATAAAAAGAAGGGAGATATCAAAATTCGAGGTAAAGTTGTTAAGTAATCTCTTGTCAAATATGAAAATGGCACGGCTGCTACAAGACCTGAAAAAGTGGAAAAACCCTTTTAAAAGAATTTTGAAATCGGATTTCTTTAAATTTAATAATATTTTAGTGATTTTTAAAGAATGTATTCAAGATAAGTGTTGTATTTCGTAGGTTTTTAAAGATTTGAAGAGTTATGAAATTAATTTCTGGAATTGACTCTGAATTCTTATTAGTTTATCCTGAATTCATTTAAATTCTTTGGAATTCTTTTGAATGTTTTAAATTCAATTAATAAAATCACCAAAGGATTTGAAATATTTTAATATATGTATGTTTTGTTGTTCCTTGGCATTTTCAAGAGCTTTAGGAAATTTTAAAATATTAGCAGAAATTTTTTATTTGCCACAAGAGTATGAAGGGATTTCAAAGACTTGAAAATATTGTAGGGTATTTTAAGAGACTCCAAGGCAATTTAAAAATATTAAAACAATTTTGAGGAATTTCTAACGGTTTGAATAATTTTAAGGAATTTAAAAATTTTAATTAATTTCAACGAATTTTTCACAATAAGTGAGGGATTTCGTTGAGCTGCAAAAAGATTTCAAGAGATTTTCAAATAATGTTTGCAATCATTTGAATTTCACCCAGAATTCGTATTGATTTATTCTAATTCTTGAAAGTCTTTAAAAATCATGTTAAATTATTCTTAGGTATTTCATCAAATTTTTTTGAATTCTCTTTAATTTTTCTAATCTCATTTCAAACCTACTTAATTCAATGCATATTTTTCTCAATTTTGAATTGTTTTTCATCAAGTTGATTGTCTTTTAAACATAGTTTGATTTTTATCAATTTCATCAAATTCTTCTCATTTCCCTTAAATCCTCTAAATCTACTAAAATTTGACTGAAATCAATGGATTTTTTTCGATTTTAGAAATTATTTCTAATTCATTTTATTTCTTTTTGGTCATAAATCAGTAGAGTTTCAATGATTTGAAGAGATTGTAAATTATTTTTTGGAATTCACCCTGAATTTTTATTATTTATTCCTAAATTTTTTTTAATTCCTTGGGATTCTCTAGAATTTGTTTAGTTTACTTCAATTCTTCTTAATTTACTCAGTTCTACTTAATTCTATGGATTTTTTAAATTTTTTATCTTTTGAATTTACTTGAATTTTTCTAAGCTCATTTCAAATTTTGTAAATTCAATCAAAGTTTTGCATATGATTCTTATCAATTTTTGGTTAAAATTACCTTGATTTTTTATGAATTTTATCGAATTATCGTTTACCTTAAATTCCTTTAAATTTATTCTAATTTTGCAGAAATAATTGGAATTTTTTTTATTAAAAATTGTATTCCAACTCATTTGAATTATTTTAAGCTTTATTTGAATTTTATTTCAGTCTTATTAATTTGTCTTAAATTTTTTTAAGAAAAAAATGGCAACAGTTAGGGAATTTCTATAATGACCGGGAGTTTTATTGACCTGGAAAAAACGGACAAATGGCTGGGAATTTATTTTAAAACCCTGAAGAATTAACTCTGATCACAATAAAATTCAAGCTATTATTATTATATAAATATTTCTGAATTATAAATGAAAATGTTTTTGTATTGCTCATTAAAAATTCATCCTTCTTTAGATAAAAATACAACTACTTGATTACAATTTAAAGTCTTGAAGATTCATCATTTTAATTAAAAATTCATCTCTGTTTGAAAATGTAATTACTTTGTTGAAAATCAATTTTTATGACCAAAAATTTAACTATTCCAGTAGAAAATTTAACTATTATGCTGAAAATCCGTTTTTTTGTTTGTTAATAATTATATTTTTACAGAAACTTTTACATTAGCAATTAATATTAAAAATGAAACTATTTGTTTGAAAATTTATGTCCTTTGTGGAACAGTTTTTTTTGTATCAAATTCATCTTTATGGTTTACAAAAAAATATTTTTGGTATAAAATTCAGCTATCCCATTTGAATATTTCCAATTTTAGTTGAAAATAAATTAGTTTGATTGAAAATTAATTTCTTTGACTGAACATTTAACTATTCCATTTTTAATTGAGAATGGATCTTTTCTAGATCAAAATTCAGCAATTTGGATGAAAATTGGTAATTTTTCATTGAAAATTTAACTATATGTTTGAAAATCTATGTATTTTGTTAAAAAGTCGAAATTTTTTGTAAGAAAATTATGTTTTTCTTTAAAAACTAATCTTCTCGTTCAAAAATGCTTCTTTTCTGCCAGAAATTTAAATATTTGCTTTAAATACTGATCATTTTAGTTGAACATTCTTCTTTTAGGGTGAAAATGAAATTATTTGGTTAAAAATTCATTTATTTGGTTAAAAAGTTAGCTATTTGATTGATAATTATTTTTTTCTTTATATAAAAATGAATTTTTTAAATTGAAAAATGTAACTACTATTCCAATTGAATATTCCATAATTTTGGTTAAAAATTCATCTCTTTGGTTGAACATTCATTTTTTACTAAAAATGTAATTATTCAATTTTTGTTAAAAAAGATCCTTTTTAGTTAAAAAATCGTTTTTTTCTACAAATTAATCTTCTTGATTAAAAATTCATCTTTTTGGTCAAAAATTCAATTGTTCTAGTTAAGGATTTATAATTTTAGTAGAAAATGTAATTGATGTTTTGAAAGTTAGTGTTTTTGTTGTTGAAACTTAGTTTTTTTGGTGGAGTGTAATTTTTTTAACTGAAAATTTAAGTAATTCCAATGGAATATTCTATAGTTTTATTTCAAAGTTCAGCTGTTAGGTAATACATTAATTTAAAAAAAATTATTTAATTTAAGTATTAGTTGAAAATTTATATTTTTTATTGAAAATTAATTTTTGTAGTTGAACATTTAACGGTTTGAGTTAAAGTTTCATTATTCTAGTTAAAACGATTCTTTTTGGTTCCAAATTGTACTATTCCAGTTGAAGATTCATCATTTTAGTTGAAACTTCATCAGTTAGGTTGAAAATTGAAATGTATTATTGAAAATGCATTTTTTGTTTGTTGAAATTTAATTTTTTCAAGTGAAAGTTTAACTATTCAATTTTTTGTGGAAAATTGATATTTTAAGTGAAAAATTTAAGTATTTTTCATGTTAAAGGACGTTTAGAGTGAACTTTATGAATTAAAATGCTTGACGGGGAATTTGAAATCGTCGCCGAATCCGCACTCTGAAGAAGCATTTTACATGTTAGGGTACTTTAAAAGACTCCAAAAACATTTTAAAAAGATTTTAATCATTTAAAGGGGTTTAAAAGCAATTTAATAATTTTAGGGTATTTTTAAAAGTTTAAAGAAATTTTCAAGATCTTTACAAATTTCAAGGTTTTTCGAAGGATTTTATATATTGTAAGGCATTTTAAAAGATTCAAAGGAATATTTAATAGATTTCGATAATTTGAAGGTGCTTTTGAGAGTTTTAAAGATTTTATTTTTTTTTCAAATTCCAATGAATTTCGAAAGGTTTTGAAAAATTTCGATAATTATAAGGAATTCCAAAGAATTTTAAAGGTTTTAGTGTACTTTTTACTTTTATTTAAGATTCAAGAGATTTACAAAATTTCTATTCATTGGAAATATCTTATAATTTTTAAAAGATTCCAAGGAATTTCAAAAAGTTTAGAAAATTATTAAAACCACAGATTTTGAAATATCTTAAGGCTATTTTTTTTTAATTATAAGTAATTTTTAAGAGCTTTAAAAAATATCAAGGGAATTCTAAATATTTTAAAGTATTTAAAATGTTTTTGGATATTTTAAAAGATTCTAAGGAATTTTAAGTCGAATTTATTATTTTAATGGGATTTTGAAATGATTTAAATATTTTGCGTTATATATTTCAAAAGGTGTCAAAAAATGCCAAAGAAAAATGTTTACAAGACGGAAAAGAACGGGGAAATGGCCGGGAATTTTTTTGTTTGATTTAAACGGCCACCTTAATCTTTTTAGCAACTGATATTTGTTAAAATAAATTCTGCAATGGCTTGAAAATCTGGAAAAGTCTTTAAATTTGGTTCATGGTCCTGAAATTTGTATTCTTGTAGAGAAATTAGTTTTTTAATCTTGTTCTCTGCTGAATGAAAAAATACTACTTTTCTAGCAGCAGATTGTTCGTTTTACTTGAAATTTTTTTGTTTCGTGTATGATACATTGTATATGTTAAAAATGTTACAAGATTATTTATTTGAATATTAATGGCCAGGTAAAATGAAAAATATATCTAATGAAGTTCTTGTTAGTAATTTATTTGCTTTTTCAACAGTTTTTTATTAAAAAATCATACTTTTTATTTGAAATATCTGCTATTGCATTATTCGTTGAGAATTTTTCTTTTTTTGTAAAAACTTTCAAACTCCTCGTTTTGGTTCAAAATTCTTTTATTTTTTCTTGAAAATTTAACTATTCTTGTTGAAGACTCATCAGCTTTGTTTAAAATTCATCTTATCGGTCAAAAATTTAACAAAATTTATTAAGTTTATTTTTAAAGTAAAATATAACTATTTAGTTTTTAGCAGAAAATTGATTTTTTTACTTCACTTTGTTATTAATTTATTATTTTTGTTTGACGGTTAAATTCTTTGATTGAAAATTTAACTATTCTGTAACATTCTTTTTTCTAAAATTGAAGAAATTTAAATCAAATTAAAATCAAATTTAAAATCCTAATTAACGTTCAATAATCAAGTTAACGAGCAGAATTCCTGAGAGCAACATCAAGAATCCAACGACCAAATTTTGACAATCAGCATAAAATGTTCCCATTGCAATCTGAATAAAATTCCTCTTTTTCCCTAAAAAAGAAAAGATAAAAAAGAACTCCTTCCGGACAAAAACAAAAAAGAGGAAAGAAAAATGAGAAGGCAACCAACCAAATCCCCTTCCTTCTTTTGACCCTTCTTTTGCCTTTTGACCCTCACAACGTTCTTGGGTGTCAGGGAGAGAGCATCATGGTGGTGTTGCTGTTCCTGTCGGCTTGAATTTTCATGTTTTATTTGCCTTGATAAGGGTGCTGTATGAGTGCCGAAACGTTCGTGATTATATATAAATTTTTTTTTGGTTTGGTAATAAAAGCAAAAAAGACGAAGGAAATAAAAAATAAATGATTCATGTATGAAAATTTAAAAAAAAGAAAAGGAAGGGGATTTGGTTGGTTGCCTTCTCATTTTACTTTCTGTTTTTTTCTTTTTGTCCATATGGAGAGGTTCTCTTTATTTTCTTGTTTAGGGAAGAAGAGGAATTTTTTTCAGATTGCATTGGGATTGTCAAAATTTGATTTTGAACTCTTGATTTTATTTTCAGTAACTTAGCTCATTAATTCCTTTTTCTGTCTTGGCTGACAAATCTTTATTAATTGAAAACTCTTTTATTTTTATTAAAAAATTTGAATGCATATTTATCATGGTAGTTGAAATTTCATATATTTGATTGAAAATTTATGTATTTTGTTGAAAAGTTTTCTGTTTTCGTAGAAAAATAATTATTTTTGTTGAAAATTACTAATTTGACTGTGGCTGATAATTCGTTTTTTTACTTGTTGAAATATTAACTATTAAATTTCTCTTTGAGAATTGATCTTTTGGTTGAAAACTCAATTGTTTTTGATCGAAGTTAAATATTTTTGGTTTTAAAATACGACTATTGGGTTGGAAATTTATTTTTGTAAGTAGAAAATTCAAGCAATTTGCTAAAGAATAATCGCTTTTAGTTGAAATTTCAATTGTTTTGTTCAACATGCGTCTTATCGGACAGAAAATTCACCCTTTTGGTAGAAAATTCAACTTATTTGTCAAAAATTACATTATTTTATTGAAAAGTAAATTTAATTACAATTAATATCCGATATCTCAGTTAATGGAACTGACTTTGATTATGTCAACAGCCAACAATTACTGGGTTTTAAAATTGTCATTAATTGCCATTGTTGTTAATTGGTTCTGAGCCCTGCAAATGTGAAAATAGTCAGTATTTTTTCTGTCTTTTCAGGAAACATCAACATCTGTCTAATGGGAGATCCAGGAGTCGCGAAATCGCAGTTGCTCTCCTTCATAACTCGACTCTCACCCAGATCGCAATACACAACGGGTCGAGGTTCCTCTGGAGTTGGTCTGACGGCCGCCGTCATGAAAGATCCACTCACTGGCCAGATGATGTTGGAGGGTGGTGCTCTCGTCCTGGCAGATCAGGGCGTCTGCTGCATCGACGAGTTTGATAAGATGGCTGACGTCGACAGAACAGCTATTCACGAAGTCATGGAACAACAAACAATTTCAATCGCCAAGGCCGGTATTATGACTCGTCTGAACGCGCGAGTTTCGATTCTCGCTGCTGCCAATCCAGCCTATGGTCGCTACAATCCGAAAAGAACGATCGAGCAGAATATCCAACTTCCTCCTGCACTCTTGTCACGTTTTGATCTCCTCTGGCTCATTCAGGACAGAGCTAATCGCGACAATGATCACAAGTAAGACTCTACTTGATTGTGTACTGAATACAAAATTGAACTTTTTTTAACGAAAAATAGAACTAATATTTCATTATTGGTCAGAAATCCGATTTGCCGGTAGAAAATTAATCTTCTTGTTTGTTAATCCATCTTTTTGGCTGAAAATTTAACAGTCTATTCGTTTAATTAAAGATTCATCATTGTAGTGGAAAATTCTAGTTGAGTATTTTGTTTGAAATTGTTTTTTGTCGTAGAATATTAATCTTCTTCATTAAAAATTCAACTATTAAGTTGAAAATTTATTTATTTTATTAAAAACTCGTTATCTTGATTGAAGATTCATCATTTTAGTTAAAAATTAATTCTTTTTCTCAAAAGTTGAACTATTTTGTTAAAAATTCGTTTTTTTATACATTTTTCTATACGAACAATATAACCATTTCATTATTGGTTAAGAATTCATCTTTTTGGCTAAAAATCTAACAATCCATTCGTTTATTTAAAGATTCATCATTGTAGTGGAAAATTGTAGTTGAGTATTTTGTTGGAACTTGTTTTTTGTCGTAGAATATTAATCTTCTCGGTTGAGAATGAAACTATTTGGTTGAAAATTCATGTATTTAGTTCAAAACTCATTTTCTTTGTTTAAAAGCTGAACTATTTTGTTAAAAATTCGTTTTTTTATACATTTTTCTATACGAACAATATAACCATTTCATTATTGGTTAAGAATTCATCTTTTTGGCTAAAAATCTAACAATCCATTCGTTTATTTAAAGATTCATCATTGTAGTGGAAAATTGTAGTTGAGTATTTTGTTGGAAATTTGTTTTTTGTCATAGAATATTAATCTTCTCGGTTGAGAATGAAACTAGTTGGTTGAAAATTCATGTATTTAGTTTAAAACTCATTTTCTTCATTGACGATTTATCATTTTAGTTGAAATGTAATTTCTTTGTTTAAAAATTGAACTATTTTGTTAAAAATTCGTTTTTTAATACATTTTTCTAAACGAAAAATAGAACCATTTCATTATTGGTTAAAAATTCATCTTTTTGGCTGAAAATCTAACAATCCATTCGTTTAATTAAAGATTCATCATTGTAGTGGGAAATTGTAGTGGAGTATTTTGTTTGAAATTGTTTTTTGTCGTAGAATATTAATCTTCTTGATTAAAAATTCAACTATTGAGTTGCAAATTTATTTATTTTATTAAAAACTTGTTAACTTGATTGAAGATTTATAATTTTATTTGAAACTTCATTTCTTTGCTCAAAAGTTAAACTATTTTTTTTTAAATTCATTTTTTATACATTTTTCTAAACGAAAAATATAACCATTTCATTATTGGTTAAAAATTCATCTTTTTGGGTGAAAATCTAACAATCCATTCGTTTAATTAAAGATTCATCATTGTCGTGGAAAATTGTAGTTGAGTATTTTGTTGGAAATTTGTTTTTTGTCATAGAATATTAATCTTCTCGGTTGAGAATGAAACTAGTTGGTTGAAAATTCATGTATTTAGTTTAAAACTCATTTTCTTCATTGACGATTTATCATTTTAGTTGAAATGTAATTTCTTTGTTTAAAAATTGAACTATTTTGTTAAAAATTCGTTTTTTAATACATTTTTCTAAACGAAAAATATAACCATTTCATTATTTATTCAAAATTCATCTTTGTGGCTGAAACTTTAACAATTTGATTAACAATCCATTCGTTTAATTAAAGATACGTCACTGTAGTTGAAAATTCATTTAGTTGCTTAAAAGTTGAACTATTTGGCCATGGAATGAAAAAATGGAAAGTGAAAGTTAAGACAGTGAGGGTGGTCTTGATAAACTGAAGTTGAAGTTAATTTCAGGATTTTCTTGAAAATTCAACAATTTTGATGAAAAGTCACAATATTTGGTTGAAAATTCAACTCTTTTATTGCCAATTCGTCTTTTTGGTTTAAAAATTTATCTTCGTTAACCGAAAATTCATGTAGTTGAAATTTTTTTCTTTTGTCGTAGAATATTAATCTTCTTGGTTAAAAATCAAAATGTTTCGTTGAAAATTCATGTATTTAGATAAAAATTCATTTTCTTGATTGAAGATTCATCATTTTAGTAGGAAATTCGTTTCTTTGTTTAAAAGTTTAACTATTTTGTTCAAAATTTTTTTTTTTTTATTATACTTTTTTGTGAAAATTTAACCATTTGGTTAACAATCCATTCGTTTAATTAAAGATTCATCATTGTAGTTGAAAATTCATTTTTTTTAAAATTAAACGTTTAACTGTTTTGTATGGCGTTTTCGATGAACTGAAGTTGAAGGTAATTTAATTATTTTCTTGAAAATTCAACAATTTTAGTGAAAATTTATTATTTTTCTTTGAAAATTCAACTGTTTTATTGCAAAGTCGTCTTTTTGGATTGAAAGTATAATTTTTTTGTTAAAATTTCTTTTTTTCTGTTGTAGAAAATTTATCTTCTTCAGTATAAAATTGATATATTTTGTTGGAAATTCATCTTTTGTGGTACAATATTATTCTTCTTGATTAAAAATTCAACTATTTAGTTGAAAACTTATTTATTTTATTAAAAACTCTTTATCTTGATTGAAGATTTTATAATTTTGTTTAAAACTCCATTTCTTTGCTGTAAGGTTTAACTCCCTTTGAAGACTATTTTTTTTATAAAAAAATTTTAACGAAAAAAATAACTATTTCATTACTGATTAAAAATTCGATTTTTGGTAGCAAATTAATCTTCTTGTTTGTAAATTCATCTTTGTCACTGACAATTTAACCTTTTGGTTAACAATTTGGTCATTCTAATTAAAAATTGATTTGATTTGTTCAAAACTAGCCTATTTTGGTTAAAATTCTAATTATGATGGTAGAAAATATATATTTTTGGGTTGGATATTTAATTTTCTTGTAAAATCTTTTTTTTCTTCCATTTTAATTCAACAACTTTGTTGAAAATTAAATTGTGACTAAAAATGTATACTTTGGAATTGAAAACTCAACTGTTTTATTGCAAATTCGTCTTTTTGTGTTGAAAATTAAGCTAGTTGCTTAGAAATTCGTTTATTTATCATTGTAGTTGAAAGTTCATTTCTTTGTTGAAAAGTAAACTATTTTGTTGAAAATTAATTTTTTTTAAGATTAAAATTCAATTTCTGATAGCTGAAAATATTACTATTCCATTTTTGGTTGAAAATTCATCATCTTTAGTCGAAAATTCAATCATTTGCTTCCAAATTCATTTATTTGTTTTAAAATTCGTCTTTTGTGGTTGAATATTAATCTTCTTGTTTTAAAATTCATCTTTCTGTTTGAAAATTCAACTGTTTTCTTAAAAATTCATTTGATTTTATAAGAGTTTAACTATTTTGTTAAAAAAGCTTTTTTTTGTTTGTTAAGATTTATTTTCTGCGAATGAAAATATAACTATTCCATTTTTGATAGAAAATTCTACTGTTTTGGTAGAAAATTAATAATCTTAGTTGGAAATTGATCTTTTGGGTTGAAAATTGTTCTTTTTGGTTGCAAATTCAATTATTTGCTTAAAAATCATATTTTTAGATCGAAGGTTCATTTTAATTGAAAATTCATTTCTTCATTTAAAAGTTTAACTATTGAAAATTTATCTATTTTGTTAAAACTGATCTTCTTGACTGAAAATTTATTTATCTGGTTGCCAATTCATTTCCTTAGTCGAAAATTTTACGGATTTATTGAAATTTTTTTTTGTTTAAATTGAGCTTCACTTTTTGAACTGAATGTTTTGCTTCTATTTTTGTTCGATATTTCTTTCTCTTGATTGAAAATTTGTCATTTTTAGTTGGAAATTCATTTAGTTTGTGGGAAATTCTTTTTTTGTGTAGAAAAGAAATATCATTAGTTCAAATTTCGTGACTTTGGTTAAGAATCCCTTTCTTTGGTTCAAAATTGAACTATTTTATGAGATTTCTTTTTTACCTAATTTTTTTAACTGCAAATATAACTATTCCATTTTTGCTCGAAAATTTATCTTTTTTTTTTGGAAATTCATATTTGTAGATTGAACTTGTACATTTTTTTTTGCTTTAATGTTCAACCATTATATTGGAATTTAAGTTTAATGTCAAAAATTTACATTCGAAATCTTTCTTTGTTTAAAATTTCTTCTTTTTTTATTCAACTATTCGGTTAAAATTAATTTTTTGGCTGAAATTGAATTATTTTCATGGAAAATTCGTTTTTTTATTTTCTTTTTATTAGAAATTTAAACTATTAAGATAAAGGTTCATATATGTTGTTTAAAATGCAGATTTTGTAGCCACCCTGAAAATTGCCAAAAATTATGCCAACTTGGTATAATCGGGGTTTTATATTTTCATACAATTTTTTTTTAGATTGGCGGAACACATCACCTATGTCCATCGTCATTGCGCCCAACCCCCAACAGAAGTTGTAGCAATGGACATGAACCTCATGAGAAAGTATATTACAATGTGTAAAAAGAATGAACCCACCGTGCCTGAAGATTTGGCAGATTTCATCGTCGGTAAGAATTCCCCCTTTTTTAGTGTTTTTTTCACTTGAATGCGACCTTAATTATTAGAACACAATAAGAAAATCTAACGTTTTTTAAATATTGAAACGTAATTATTTTTGTTTCAAAAGTCTACTATTTCGTCAAAATTTTAAATATGTCGTTCAAGCTTAAACTTTTTTGTTGTGCAGTCATCTTTGTGCATAGAAAACTTGTCCTTTTGTAAAAATGCAACTATTTGGTTGGGAATCGAACAGTTTTTTATTATTTAAAATTTTTTTTAAATGTATTATTTGATCTTTTTGGTTGAAAATGAGATTTTTTGTTATAAATGAAATTTTTTGATGAAAATTAAACTTATGTGTTAAAAAGTAATTATTTTTGGTTAAAGTTCAACTTCTTTGCTGTACGTTTTTCTTTTGAAATAGAAAATTCGTTTTAGGGAAAAAGTATCCTTTTTCGTAGAAAAATAATTTTGTTGTTATTGAAAATTTATCTTTCATGGTTTGAAATTAACTTTATTGTTGAAAATTCTAAGGTCTTCTAAGAAATCAATTTTTTTACTTAAAAATTCGACCATTTAGTTGAAAATTGATCTTTGCTGGTTGAAAACTAAACTATTTGGTTAAAAATGCATCTGTTTTGTTTGAAGTTTTAACTATTTGGTTGTAAAAACAATGGATTGGTTGAAAATAATTTTTTTGTTATAATCAACTATTCGTTTGAAAATTCATTTCTATCGGTTAAAAATTAACTTTTTTGTTAAAAATTTATCTTTTCCGGTTCAAAAGTCATCTGTTTTCTAAAACATTCTACTTGTTAGCTTGATAACTCAATTAATTTTTTGAAATTTCATCTTTTTTGTATGCATAGTACAACTCTACTTTATTGAAGATTAATTTGTTCTTGGTTGAAGATTTAATTATTTTGTTGAAAATTGAATGACTTTATTAACAAATCATTATTTGGTTGAAGATGCATATATGGAGTTGGAAATTTAACTATTTTTTAAAAATTCCATTTCTTTGTTTGAAAATTGATCATTTTTATTTTAAAATATAACCATTTCATTATTGGTTAAAAATTCATCTTCTTGGATAAAAATCTAATAATCCATTCGTTTAATTAAAGATTCATCATTGTAGTGGAAAATTGTAGTTGAGTATTTTGTTTTGAAATTGTTTTTTGTCGCAGAATATTAATCTTATTGATTAAAAATTCAACTATTAAGCAGAAAATTTATTTATTTTATTAAAAACTCGTTATCTTGATTGAAGATTTATAATTTTATTTAAAACTCCATTTCTTTGCTCAAAAGTTGAACTATTTTTTTAAAAATTAATTTTTTATACATTTTTCTAAACGAACAATATAACCATTTCATTATTGGTTATATTATTGGTTATTGGTTAAAAAGAACAAATTAATTCTTCCAATTCAGAAAAAAAACGAAATTTTATCCCTTCCAACTCAATAAAATTGATTATCACAAAAAGAGCCCCTTACAGTTCAGAGAAAATTGAAAACAGAAATTTCCTCCCTTCAAACTCAATAAAAATGTTAAAAATAAAAACGTATCCTTCTTCCAATTCATAAATTATGGAAAACCAAAGTTTTCTCCTTTAAAACTCAGCAACAATTTTCAAAATATAAAATGAACCCTACGAATTCACAAATAATTAAAAAGTCCAATTTTCTCCTTTCAAACTAAGCATAAATGCTAAAAATACCAAATTTTGGTCGCCCAAAAAAAAAGAAAAAAGTTTCTCTTTCGATTCGAAAACAATTAAATAGGGTAATGGGTACATTAATTGGCCACCTTTGACAATGTTTGATCATTTAAAACTAATCATATAATAAGAAATATTGACAATTAAAATTTGTAATTGATAGCGTGCTGTGCGTTGAGAATAATTTTTCACGGTATATTATAGTTTTATTTACAAATATTTTGTAATTATGTATATTTAAACCAAATGGCCAATCATGGGGAAGTGTCAGGGATGTAGACTTTTTTTGCAAAAGTGAAGAAATTTCTATAACTTTAAAAAACTGTCGAGCACAATAAATTTGAAAAATTTTTAATAAAAATTATTTTATTCCGTTTGTAAAAGGTTCTAGGTTGAAAATATTAAAAGTAATTTATTTGCTTTGTATATATCTTTTTTGCAATTGCATCCTCCTGAAAATTATATTTTCAGTTATAAATTATATTATTTGTTTCAATATACAACAATTTTGTTAAATATTCAACTGTTTTGTTCAAAATTAAGCTATTTCGTAGAAAATTTACTGGTTGTCTAAAACTCATATTTTGGTTTTAAAAGTCAACTGAAATCTTTTTTGAATGAAAATTCAAGTATTTTTGTTGTTGAAAATTTGTCTTTTTAATTAAAAAATTGATCTGTGTCAATAGAAATTTCATCTTCTTTGTACACAAATTCAACTGTTTAGTTGAAAAGTTGATAATTTTGTTAAAAATTTATCATTTTTGGTTGAAAATTCAACTATTCCGTAGAAAAATTACTTTTTGTTTAAAAATTATATTTTTATGTTTAAGAGTAAATTGGAATCATTTTTGGTCAAAAATTCAAATATTTTGATTGTCGAAAACTTGTATTTTTAATTGATAAAATCCATATATTTGAGTAGAAATGTCATCTTTCTTTGGTAAAAGTGAAACTTTTGGGATGAAAATTCAATAATTTTTTTAGAAAAGGTAACCTTTTTGGTTAAAAAATTTGCTTTTTTGGCGTACAAATTAAAAAATCTTCGTATAAAAGTTACGTATTGTTTAAAATACACCTATTGATGTAGAAAGGTTAAACTAAAATAATTTTTGATGAAAATTCATTTTTTTTTAAATTTTCTTTTTGATTAAAAAATGTGTATGTTTCAGTAAAAATGTCATCTTGGATAAAAAAGCATCTGATTGGTTATAAATTAATCTTCTTTGTTTGAGGATTCAACTATTTTGTCTGAAAATTTTGTTTGAACCACTTAGTTCACAAATAATTCTTTGTTCAAGATTTGAAAATTTATGTCTTGCGTTGAAAGTTTAACTGTTTTGTTGAAAACTGATATTTTTTAAGTAAAAATTTAAGTTCGTGTCCAAAAGTCGAAGTACTCTGTTAAAAAAATTGTTTTTTATTATTATGGTTTCTCTTTTTTGAATGAAAATTTAACTATTTTCGTCGAAATTCTTCTTTTTGATTAAAATTCATTTTTTTTTGTGTTGAAAAGTCAACCGAATTTTGTTGTTGTTGAAATTTAAACTGTTGTTTAAAAAATTTGTCTGTTTAGCTATTTATTTGTAAATTTTTAAAGTCTGGTATCTATTTTAGTATAAATTGCATCTTTCTTGGATAAAAATCAACTGAAATCTTTTTTGGATGAATATTAAAATATTTGTTTGAACTTTTGCCTTTTTAATTTAAAAGTTGATCTATTTTAGTAGAAATTTCCTCTTTCATGAATAAAAAAGACAACTGCTTAGTTGAAAATTAAACAATTTTGTTTTTAAAAAAATTGTCGTTTTTGGTTAATAATTCAACTGTTTTGTTTAAAATGCAATTGTTTTGTAGAAAATTTACTTATTGCTTGAAATTCATATTTTGCTCAACCATTTTTTTTAAATTTGTCTGTTTAATTTAAAAAATCATCTGTTTTAGTAAAATGAATTTTTCTTGAATAAAAATGTAACTGTTTGGTTAAAAAATTAACAATTTTGTTTAAAAAATCGTTGTTTTTGGTTAATAATTTAACTGTTCTGTTGATAATTTAATCATTGTTTGAAATTCATATTTTGGTGTTTAAAAGTCAAATAAAATGTTTGTTAATTTTAAAATTCATCTATTTCAATAAAAATTGCATTTTTCTTTGATAAAAATGCATCTGTTTTTTTTTTAAATTAACCAATTTTGTTTTCAAAAATCGTCTTTTTCGGTTAATAATTCAACTGCTTTTTTAGAAAATTTACTTATTGTTTAAAATTAATATTTTGGTGTTGTATACTCAACTGGAATCATTTTTGAATGGAAATTTAAACCTTTTTTTTAAATTTATTATTTTAATTTGAAAATTCATCTGTTTTTTAGAAAATTTACTTGTTTAAAATTAATATTTTGGTGTTGTAAAGTCAACTGAAATCTTTTTTGGATGAAATATCAAACCCTTTTTTTAATTTGTTATTTTAATTTAAAAATTCATCTATTTCAGTAGAAATTGCATCTTTCTTTGATAAAAATTTAACTATTTCGTTGAAAATTCAACAATTTTTTCTTAAAAAATCATCCTTTTTGGTTGAAAAATCAACTGTTGCTCACTTCTTTAGGGCTAACCTGAAACTGAGGTATCAGTTTATTTTTTTCTAACACTAAAGTTATAAGCTTACTAAGAATTTTGAAATGCTGCAGAAGATTAAAAACATTTCCTAGGAAATTCGAAAATGATTTTTTATTTTGAAAAATTACAGGTTTAAAAAAAAAATATTAGGAGAAAATTCGAATTATTTGAAATATTGAATATAATTTTGAGGCATTTAAGGATTTTTAAACTATTTAAAATAAAAATAGTTTCCATTTTATACGTGTAAGTTATTGAGTATTTGAATGCAAAACTTTTGAATTGAAAAACTTTTAAACCTCAGTTTTAAAAGTTTAAAATTCAAGAGTTCCACTTTCAGAGCTTTAAGTTGCAGCTCAGTTTTCATTACTTCAAATGGAAATGTTTTATTTGATCACAAGGTCCACCTCGAGTTGATTATATTTTTAAATTCCAGAGAGCTATGTGGAAATGCGGAGGGATGCTAGCAGCAGCCAGGACAAGACATTTACGTCGGCTCGAAATCTCCTCGCAATTTTGCGATTGTCGACAGCTTTGGCTCGTCTCAGATTGTCCGATATTGTTGAAAAAGACGATGTCAAAGAGGCAAACAGATTGCTCGAAATGTCGAAACACTCAATCAACTTTTCGGATCGCACGATGAAAGATCAAAATCAACCCAGCAATAGAATCTATACATTGATCCGGGAACTTGCAAGTGAAACGAAAACCGTCAAGGTCTCGGATATTTTGGAAAGTTGCACCAGTAAGGGATTTAAACCGGATCAAATTAACGATGTTATCGAGGAGTATGAGGAACTCAACGTCTGGCTAGTGAACCAAGCGAGAACGCAGATCACTCTCCTCTAAGATTGAGCTTCACTTTTAGTTTAAAACTTTCAAAATAGGTATTTTCCAAGTATCTTGGTACTATTTTTTATGTGCGTCTGCTTATTTTATTTTAAGCCCTTTGATTTTTAGGAGTTATTAAACGCCTTCTTTTTTATTCTTCAGTAGATGTGTGCAAGAAAAACGATATTTTTATGAACATTGAATTAATCTTATTTTATGCACTGGATTGTTTGAGGTTTTTTTTAAGGTAAATACGAGCCAGAAAATGACGTCTACAAAATGACGTTTGATTTGATGGGGCTAAACGTTAATCAGCGCATTTTGTCGAAATCAAGTACAATATTTTATTTTCCTTGTAACTGGACTTTGTTGCTACATAAATAAATATTTTGTACCTTTCTTACTTGTGGAACTTTTTCATTTTATGATGAGAACATTTTGGGATATTATGCAAGTGTAACGTGGCTTCTCTATTTAATCAGAAAAACCCATGCTTCAATAAAAACAGCTTATTAATTACTTTTGATTGAATTTTGACATTTTTTGACGCTTTTATATAAAGTTTTTTTCATTTTGTTTATTAAGAATTATTTATTTTTTGCGAATTAGTTTCAAGATCCTAATTTAAGAATCCTTCAGTTATTAAACACTATTTTTACTATTTAACACTTTTTTGTGTCCGCTAATATTACTATTTCTTCACTTTTCCTTAAAAAATATTTTTGAATTTCTTCGATAATTGGATAACTGCATCATTTTCCCAATGAAATAAAATATTACTTTCTTATGAATTAACCAAGTAGTTCAGGCTTTTAAGAAGTATTTGAATTCTCAGCCAAAAAACGGAATTTTTAACGAAGAATTTAAGAGGTGATATATCAACTAAAAAGGTTTTTAATTTTAAATCAAAATCAGGCAAATTCGTCGAAAAAGACGAATTTTTAATAAAATAGTTGAATCGGCAACCAAAAAAAAATTAATTTTAAACCAAACAGTTGCATCTTTTCCCAAAAATATGATATTTCTACAAAACAGTTAAATTTTCAACGAAAACTATAAATTTTCAATACAGAAGATTAATTTTCTACCAAACAGATGAATTGGCAATCAAAAAATGCATACATTTTTAAGCAAATATTTGAATTTGCAATCAAGAAGATTAATTTTAAATTAATTACATAAATTGTACACTAAGCAGTTTAAACAATGGATGTGGTTATAGTGCAAATATTATTTTACTAAATTTTTAATTTCTATTTTAATAAATATATTTTTACTGAAAATGTAACGGTTAACAGTCCGTTATTTTTTATTAAAGATTCATCATTGTAATTTAAAATTCATTTATTTACCTAAATGTTGAAGTATTTTTTTGACAATTAATGTATTTTATGAAAAAATTAAACTTGGCTGAAAATTCATTTCTTCAGTAGAAAATATTACTGTTTTGTTTAAGATTCGTTTTCTTTATTTGATTTTTTTTTACATGATCATTTTAGTTGAAAATTCATTTCTTAAGGTGAAAATTTAATTGTTTTGTTGCTTTTCTTAAGAATAATTTTCTAACTGAAAATATAAAACTAATCTATTTTTGTTTGAAAATGTATCTATTTCAGTTAAAAAGTTATTTATTTTGTTCAAAACTCGTCTTTTCTGTTATAAATTTAATTATTGCGGTACAAAATTTATATTTTTGGGTTGAACATTTAAATTTCTTGTAAAGTTTTTTTTCTGATTATAATTTAACAAATTTGTTGGAAATTAACTTTTTTGCCAAAAATGTATATATTGGGATTGAAAACTCAACTGTTTTGTTGTGGATTCGTCTTTTTGGGTTTAAAATTGAACTATTTAGTTAAACGTTCATTTATTTTATTGAGAATACATGATTTTAGTTGAAAACTCGTTTTGTTTTTAGGTAAAAATTTAATTTTTGTTAACTGAAAGTTCGAAAAGTTAACATAAATTGTTCACTAAATAGTTTAAACAATGGATTTGATGCTAGTCTAAATTTTATTTAATTAATTTTTAGTTCATTTGTTTCAAAAAAATTTAACTAAATTTTCTGCAAAACAGTTTAATTTTGAAACCGAGAATATGAATTGTCAAAAAAATAGCTAATTTATGACAAATCTTTTGCATTCTTAACAAAATAGTTAAACTTTTATTTAAAAAAATTATTTTGTAACAAAAAATAAAAACGCATTTTGAACTAAAAAAAAGAATTTTTAAGAAATGTGTGCAATTTTAAACCAAGAATTAGATTTTTTGCCCCTAAAAGTAAGGTTTTTTTAAAGAGAAATGAATTAGTTGATATTTCAATAAAAAGCATTTTAATTTAAAATAAAAAAAAGTTGGATTAAACCAAACAAAAAACAAATTTTCAATTAAATACTTGAATCATCGACTAAAACAGATTAATTTTCAACCAAACAGCATTTTTCATTTATCAATTTGTTTTTCTACCGAAAAGGACGAATTTTTAACAATATTTGTGCATTTTTAACGAAATATTTCATTTTTCAACCAAGAAGAATAGTTTTCTACAAAAAAAGAACTTTTAACAATTTACATCAATGAAGCATTCATAAATTAAGATTTTGAAACTTTAAACGCGAAAAATTATTAATTTACAAATTGTTAGCCACACTTTTTAATATTCTATAATTTTAATTTTTAATCTAACATGCCAAATTAATTACTTGAAAATTAATGATAAATCATTTCCACCTAAAGAGAAAAACTTCATTTTTAAAATAATATTGAAAAATGTGTGTAATAAAGGATTTTTACATTGGTTGCAAAATTGCAGATTTTACTAAATTCTGCAATCGTTTCTGTATTTTCATTTCCTAACATTAAGAAAGTAAACAGTTTTAAAATATTTTAGTGGCAAGTGATGTAACAAATCTCTGCTTTATCGACACACGTTACATAGAAAGTATATGCATCTCTTACGTATCATACATTTTTCTCTAGCCCTAAATACATTATTTGTCGAAATTTAGACGTTTTTATACAATTTATAATTAATTAATTGTTGTATTTACGAAAATGTTGTTTAGTACTCAATTTGAATTGCGCGCCAAGTGTGACCAATGAGCGTGCTTCTCTGACGCAAGCGCAGAGAAACGATTTGCCCACATTGCGATTTCTGCTCAGTACCGTGCACGACGCGAATCGGGTCGAACGTCGTTTGACGAAGAAGACGTACCCTCCGATGCGGAATCGGCGGTGCCGGTCGCCGGTGGAGGAACAAACACCTCGTTTCCAAAAGTGAATTTTTTTTAAACGTCCAAATATGAAGTTGTCAAAGGAACTCGCGGCCTCTGCTCCGCTTTACGTTTTTGTTATTTTGTGCTTGTGCAAACCCAGCGAAGGATTTTCGCGACATAGGAGAACGTCTAGTCGAATCGGTAACGATAGTGCCAATTTTGGCAACTGCCAAGCTGTCAAGTCATTTTTTGATAGCCAGAACATCACGATCACGACGTCCGATGAACCACTGGCGAACGCAGACAGTGAGTATCGCATTGTTATTTTGCCCTTTTTTGTCGGCATTGTTGCAGTTTCTCTCACGTTTCGCGCCTCTTCTTTCTTTCTCGACTCTTCAGGGTCGAATTCTTTCGGCTTCTCAGTAAGGTGCCCTTGAAAATTTATTAAAAAGTTTCATCGGGTCTTTTATCAATGGAAATTCTAAGCTCCTAAGTACATTTTCCTTTGAAAGAAGTCTAATTTAAAAACTGTTAAATCTCTATTTGGTAAGTTTCAAATCTTCCTTTGAAATTTGTCTCGTCTTGACTGGTTGTAACCACTTGTCATTTTTGCAGGCCAGAATGTCATGACATAACAAACTCTTGTTTGAAGTCAAGCTCGTTTTTAAAATTCTAATATCTGTTGCGATGCAAACTAACAATAATCGAACATTTTTCAAATTTTTTCAAGAGTTTAAAATTCCGCGGCCAAATAAAAAAAAGTATGCATGTACAGATAATTGTGAAAACTAGAATGGCAGGTTTGTCAACAAAATGATTAAAAACCGTGTTATATCAGAATACTTTGGGATAGTACTTTTAGTGACGGGTAATTTAGCAAGCTCAGCTAAAGCATGGGCGAACTAATATGTTGTCAACTTCCAATATTTAAATTAAATGTCTACATTTTCATAAAATAATCACGATAAAAATATTTTAAAATGAACCGTTTAATATGAAACTATGTCAGATATTACAGCTTAATTTAAACATCTCGGAATAAACTAAAATGAATTCTATACAATTTTTTATATTATTCAATTAATACCTAAATAAAAAAGAGAAAAACAAACAAAAGATTCTTCAGATGAGTAATTGTGATTGTCAAGTTTATTCTATTCCATGAGGTACGTGGAATTACGCCACTTTTATCTCTTTAATTCCGCCTCGGTCTTTATTTAATTAGATCATTAAATTTTTTTCGTGCGTCTTACGCGTGGGACTTTGTATCTTAAAAAGCTTCAGAATGATTGCACAATTTGTAATTGCGAATTATTGTAATTGGAGTTCTTTCACCTATTTTATAATGCTAGAAAAAGCTTTCGATTTTTAATTAGTTGCGTCGGAGTTATTCCATGATGGATTATTTATACAGGAGTCTACGAAGCACTCACTGAATCGAGGACATCCGGCTATCGCTTTTGCGATCAATTTCATTTAGTCACGTTGAAAGCGGACAATAAAACGTCTGGTGACTCGGATCCCACCTTAATCGTGTAACCCTTGATTGCCAAAAAAAATATCATTCCCAGTCTGGCCACAGGTCCGGGAAACCCTGGAAATCGGTGAAAATTGAGAGAATTTTGTTGATAAGGAAAAAGCAAAAGGGATATCCATTCCTGAATTTTCTTGAATGCTATTGAAACATTTTAGAGTATTTTAAAATATTCCTAAAATGTTTAAACAGATGTCAAGAGATTTTTCTGTTTTAACAGTATTTTTAACAATGCCCAGGAAATTGTAAAGGTCTTTAATATGTGGTATTTTAAAAGATTTTGAACAGATTTAATAAATTTCAAGGCATTTCAAAGGATCATAGGTGTTTTTTAAATATCCAAGAAATTTTCAAGAGCTGTTAAAAGTTTCAAGAGAACTTAAAGGACCTGAAATATCTTAGGGTAATTTAAAAGATTCTAAGGAATTGTCAAGAGATTTGAAATTTTTTGAATGACTTTGAGGGGTTTAAAAAATTTTGCAATGCGATTTTATAGAAGTTATCAGAGCTTGAGAAAAAATTGAACAATTTCATAGGATCTATAAGGATTTAGGATGTTTTAGAAGATTTCAGGAGAATTGATAAGGTTTGGACATTAAGAAAATGATTTCAAATATTTCAAGGTGGGATTTTCAAGTATTTTAAATGATTTAGGATATTTTGAAAGATTATAAAGAATTTTCAATTGATTTTAGTAATCTGACCTGATTTTAAGGCGATAAAAATATTTTAGGATATTTTAAAATATTCCAATGCATTTTTGAGAGCTTTAACAATTTCAACCGATTTCTAATGATTTTAAAGATTTGATGAAATTTGGAAAAAAATGTTAGCCGATTGTAAGGAATTTCCTAGAATCTCGAAATTTAAGGTATTTGAAAAAATTGTCAAACGATTTTAAACAATTTCCTAGAATCTTAGAAGATATGAAACGCTTTTACGAGGCCTATAAGGTTTTAAAAGATTTTAAAAGATCCTAAGGGGTTTTATCAGGCTTCCGAGGATGGTAATGATTTGAAGGAATTTTAAAAGCTCTGAAGGTATTTTAATAAATTTTCCAGAGTTTCCGGAAATATCTTGTTGTTTCATCGAATTTCACAGAATTGTAAATATTTTATTTCAAATAATTTATTCACAAAAATAAGGGATTTCCTATAAGAAAATTTCTTCAAATATCTTTTAAACCTTGGGTTCCCAATATTTGTAGAAATTTTCAAATATTTTTCTATTTTTAATATTGGAATTATTTTTAATTTATTTGGAGTTCATCGTGAATCTTTATGAATCTGTCCTTAATCCTTATACATTTTTAGTAAATACGTCTTAATTCTCTTGATTTTTTTTTAATTTCTTGAATTCTTATATTTTCTTGTGTTCTTGTTTAATTCAGAATGAAGTTATGTACGAGTAATTAGAAAAACAAATAAGTGCTTCAAGATATTAAAGCTTTTGAACAGTTGGTGAAATAAAATATCCCAGTGGGCAAAAAAATTAAGGATGTCCTAGAGACGTCCTTGGGACATCCTTAAGACATCCTTAAGACTTCTTTTGAACATCCTAGGTATGCTTTTAAGACGTCTAATGTTAGTCCGAAAGATGTCCCAAGAACGTCCATGTCTTTCAGACGTCTTTAGGACATCTTTATGACATTAGACGTCTTAAACGTCTTAAACACGTTTATTGGGCTGACATAGGACGTCCTAGGAACGTCCCAAGGACGTTTTTGGGATTTTCAAAGTTTTTTTCCCACTGCGATTTCTCTTTTTTTTTGTTAAACTATACACTTCAACGCATACGCATTATTTAAATAATTGTAAAATTATTTAGACAAAAGAAAATGCGTTATTTAGCGACTTACCTGAAAAAAATAAACAAATTAAAAATGTGTAAACAAGTGAAAATTAGTTGAGAGATGACTGATTATTCTTAAATTACTGATAAATGATTATTTATGTTTTTAAAATTTTCAAAGATAAACCGCACTATTACATAAAATTAAAATTGTTCTCTTATGATGGATTCTTATTCTTAGACGAATTCTGAACAATATATGTAATAAGATACGGAATTATTTGTAACAACCCCTAAATAATAACCGATTTCGCCCAAGTTTGAAGGTTTTTTTTTGGAAATTCAAACAAACCCGGGGGGGGGGGGGCATTTTCATGACGATTTCAGGTAGATTTTGAAGATTGCATGAAGATAATAATAATTTCTTAAAGATTTCGCAAAAATGTTGAAGATTTCGCGGTTTCCGATTGTTTAAAAAAACAATTAATGATTTTCCAAATATTTCACAAAGAATTGGGATGAATTTAAAAGATTTTACAAGGACCTAAATAATTTCACAAATTTTTCAGATTTATTTCAAATATTGCACAAAGATTTCAATAATTTCACAAAGATTAAAAATATTTAACACATATTTTCGTATAGATTTATAAGATTTCACAAAGACTTCAATGATATTTTACAAATATCTTAAATACTTCAAAAATGTCAATAATTGGACAAATATTATAAAATATTTCAAATATTTTAGAAAAGTTTCAATGATTTCCTCAATATTTTATAAAAATTTCAATGATTTCCCAAAGATAGAAAAAGTTTCACAAATATTTCATAAAAGTTTCGGATAATTTTCAAAGAGAGTGCAAATATTTCAAAGATTTCGGATAGATTAAAAAGATTTCAGTAAATTGACAAATATTGCCAGAGATTTCAATGATTTTCGAAGGGTTTCAAAGATTTTAATTGTTTCACCAAAATTGCCAATAGATTTCAAAGAGTACACAAAAGACTGAAATGATTTACCAAGGATTTCACAAATATTATCAAAGATTTTGCAAATATTTAAATGATTTCTCAAAGCTTTCACAAATACTTTAATTATTTCACAAAGAAAAAAGGTATTTTTTGAAAAAAATGTAAACGATTTGATGAATTTGATCATTCAATTTCAGAGGGGGGCAAATCAATATCACTTTGCCCCTCCCTGGTTGATTGGGGGGATTGCCCCCGAGACCTCTGGTACGTCGTCGCCTCTGGCCCTAGTAATCACTCAATTTGTATGCTTGACACTTTCGAATTGAAACTTAAATACTAAGGACTAAGCCCAAGTGAACATTTGGATTTAAAAACCAAATTTTAAGATGCGAAAAGGTTCTAAAAAGTTGATGGAAGTCATAAAAGAAGGAGGAAATAAAACGGAATGTAATCTGAAAGATGTGTTTTCTATAAGGGTTAAAAGTTGGGGGCGGCGTGTTTGCTCGCGTCTTCGGTTCGCCTTTATTGCCATCGAGTTGGGATCGACTCAAAGGATTCCCATAAAGCCGGTGAGGTTCACCGTGAGAAAGGGACCGGGCAACGTTGGGCGACTTATACACATATGAGATCCTTCGCCACACCCGCAGTCCTGACGCATCGTAAAGTGTTTGACCGACTCGTTTTCTTTCGTTCTTTCCTTTCATTCTTTTTTTTTCAATCCTTTTTTTTTTGCAAGAGGAGCCTCCTTCGGCTTGGATAAGCAAGGGTAAAATTTAGGTATCGGCATGCTGACTCGCTGCGGTACCGATTCGGGCGAAGCGCCAATTTGCATGATTCACAGTTTTCAAACAGGCCCGAAGGCGCCTTTGGAGACACCGAGTAGACACGATTATGTCACTGGAGAATATTTAATGACCCAAACCCAATGAAACAAAGGATCACTTTTTAGAATTTTCATTATAACTGAAAGGTATTTCAAAATCGGTACTATGTGCTGTCTAATACAATTTTGAAGACGGTTCTATTTTGTAGAAAGTTGTTGCACGAACTGTCTCTGTCTTCGAAATTTATTATGATTGCTTATACTTATGAATGGATTTATGCATGATTTATGACTTTTTTCCGTTTTCAACTGTTTTTTTAATGCGTTTAATTTTCAAAAATTTAATTTTGAAATTGAAGAAATTTTAGTATGAAAGATTACAAGACCAATTCGTTCTGAACCATTGAGACTTCAGAGGACACCTGTTCCACCGATTGCCCAAAAAAAAAATATTTTGAATGAGGATAGGTATTCAGTATTTTATTTATTTAATAGACCTGGAGAATCCTGTTCTTTCAATTGATTCAAGAATAATTACAAAATGTCGGCCATTTTTGTTTTAATTCTGGAAAATGAATTTTCTCAAAAACGATACTTTTTGAAATTATTATCGTTTATTGAAAAAATAATTATTTTTACAGTCGTTTCACCGAATAGTTTTCTATCTCAGTGCGATACCGTCACTAAATTTTTTTCTTAAAACAGAATAATTTGTATCAAGCATTTGTTATTGTTATTCGGCTTTCCCATATCTCGAGAGCAAGTCTTTATTTTTGTGAAAAATTGATTTACAAGGATTTGATTAATTTTTTTAGGACAAAAAGTTTTTACCTTCATTCAGAAACTCAATACCTCAGGAGTAAATTTTTATTTTTCAATTAAACTATAGATTACATTTTTTATCGCACTCCTCAGACGAGTTATTTCCATATTGTAGCCAGTATCGTTTTGAAATTGCAGAAAGAAATGGACTTAAATTTTTTAATTTAGGAAAATATATATTTGAATTGTTTTAAACCTTTGCAAGATGAAAGTAAGTTTCTCGCAAGTGTTGTAGTACTTCAAAAAATATTAGACACTTATTTTTTTAAGTGCTAATTCGTCGATTTAAGGGGTGAAAATCGCCCTAAAAGTTCACCCCTAAAAACAGTTTTTTTCAATATCTCATGAACTGTTTAGTAAATTTGCTTTTTTTTTACTATTTCTGAATAGAAATTTTATAAAATTATCTCGATTGGGTTAAAAATTGAAGTTTCATGAACAAAATAGAAATACTAAGTTGACTTGTTTTTCCTTTTTTCATTTGTAATTTTTTATAAAAAATTATTTAAACAAATTGTCGAAAATATTATTTTTTAAAAAAGCAATTGTGCCAAACGATTCTACGAAAAAAGTGGGGCAAAAACCTTTATAATGTTTCCTCTTCAGACTCCAATTTGATAATGCAAAATTGTTACAAACAATTAGAGATTTTCAGAAAAAATTCAATTTTTGCAGCGATTCTTAAGCAGTAAATGTTTAACATTTTTTCTGTATTTTAGATATTTGTTAGCATTTAGCTGGGAGTATTTTAGTAAGATAAAATCTGAATCATTAACTTTGCACACGTGTATTACACGCTGACTGTAACAGTCTATATATTAGAATATCATGTATATAATGTTTACGAAAATGCGTAAAAAAAGGTTAAAAATAGTATGGGCATAGGACACTGTAAGAAAATTTTCGTAAAATTTAACATAAAATTTTATGTAGATGATTTTTTTACACAAAATTCATGTTAATTCTACACAAACGGTTTGTATTTATAAAATCAACATAGCTCTGTGTTAAAAGTAACACAAAAGTGTGTAACTTTGCTCTGAAACAATACTTGAGTATGGTAAAACATGCATACATAAAATTTTATGTTAAATTTTACGAAATTTTTTTTACTGTGTATGTACTTTTACTTTAATTTTTCTTCAAGATATAAATTTGACTTACATTTTAAGATATAAAGTTGTGGACATAAAGTATACACATAGTATTAGTTGCTTTCATCCAGAATTTATTATTATGAATGGTTTCTTCAGCAAACAATGTTTTCACAATTATTATTTGAAATGACAATGCTATAAATAGATTATTTATGAAAATTTTAAAAATTAAACTGCGTTAGGGTTTATATGTCGAAGAATAATGATAATCATTGAAAAAGTGTTTCAAACATAATATCGCACTTTAGCATAAATATTAATGGTCATTTTTCGGAGTGTCAAGTTTTTGAATGAAAAAATTAATTTATGAATTTAAAGGATTATTAAAAGTACAAGTTAAATTCTTTTTTGAATATTTTTTTTAACTTTCTGATTGTGAACAATAATTTAGAGTTTATATATGTATAATAATAATTAATGTTTGAAAGTTATTCAATGAATAACATGCTATGTAAGCGCTGAACAATAAAACAAGTCTAGGTGTAAGACACACTTAAAAAATGTTGATTACCGATATTCTCGGAAACTCTAGAAACTCAGCAACTAAATATTTATATTTGTTCATGAAACTTCAATTTTTAACCCAATCGAGCTAATTTATACAATTTCTATCGAGAAATAGTAAAAAATATCAAATTACCCCCCTCCCCTCCCCAAATAAAGGGTTACAAACCTTTTGCACAAAAACTGTGATCATAGGGACGCATTTTAAAAAGAAAGATTTTGACATAAATTTTATTTAAAAACTCTAAGTAGTTCATGAGATATTGAAAAAAAACTGTTTTTAGGGGTAACATTTAAGGGCGATTTTCACCCCTTAAATCGAGGAATTAGCACTTTAAAAAATACGTGTCTAATATTTTTTGAAGTACTACATCATATCGCAAGATGAAAGAAATCGGTGAGGTAAACCTCGGGTTCTTTCCTTGTCAGTGAGTTTAAACGTGCCTATCACACTTAAATAACATGCAATTTATAAAATTGATTTAATCAAATTTACATAAATTGCTGTTTTATTGTATTTTAAGTTATTTTGTCATAAAAATTAGCACCTAATCGTTAAAATATTTACAGTTTCGAAAGATGTTAATTTTGAAACATTTTAAGAGAATCAAAAAATTTTCCTAAGATTGCATGAAAAATTAAAAAAAGAGTTTATTTATGTAAGTTTAATACTTGAAAAAATGTTCTGACACTATTTTGACGCGAGGACTTAAATTTGTTGTATTTGTAGGGTCAGTTTTTGAGAAAGGGTTAAGATTAGTGTCTATGATTGGCATACTTGACTCGTTTAACCACGCGTAATAATACTCTTACGCATAGTCATTGCGTCTTGCAAGGTCTTTGCTTGAAAAGAACATTACAGTTATATTCTTAATGTTTATAATTACACACCATCATCAGTTTTTCACTAGCTATACATATAGTAAAAGCTAACAGCCAAGGACGTTTGCTTATATTCTTATATGTTTAAATATTATTCTAATGATTGATACTAGCAGGGCTTGAATCTTGTGATTTTTTCATTTTTTTTCGACTTTTTTGGTTAAAGGCGATTTTTACAGACTTTTCACAATGAATCTTTTAAAATTTTAATTTGAAACAGGAAAGCATTGTACGATTTTAATCGAGAACATTTAAAACTGAATAATTTTTCATTAAAGCTTTATACTTGGACAATTTTAAATTCAAAATTAATTATTCAAATGTTTTATTTTTTGAACATTTGACAGTTGAACATTTGTATGTCGAAAACGCTTAAAATGCTTATTTTCAAATTCAGTTGCTTTCCTCTATTTTCAAAAAAATAACCCCTTGTTCTCGTTTTTTTGCCTGAATGCGAACTGAATTAATAGAACTCTACAAGAACATACAAATATTTTTCTAAAAAGTCATATTTTATGGACGAAGCTTTTAACTGTTTTGTTGAAAATTTGCCTGTTTGAATAGAAATGTCCTGTTTTGTAGTAAAAAAAAGTAATATTATTTAGTTGAAAATTCATCTTTCTTCGTTGAAAATAAACTCTTTTGTTAAAAATTTAACTGTCTTCTAAAAAAGGTATCTTTTTAGCAAGCAAATTAAACTGTTTACTTAAAAATTAATCTATTTTCTTGCAAATTCGTCTTTTTTTATTGGAAGTCCAACTATTTGGTTGTAAATTCAATTTTTTCCTAAAAATGGACAATTTCCTAAAAAAAACTGTTGAATTTTCAACGCGAGAATATGAAATTTCAACAAAAAAATCGCATCTGCAAGAAATGAGTTGAATCCTGAACTAAAGTCATTTTAAACAAAAAAAAAAGTATTTTCGACGAAATAGTTAAATTTTCTACCAAACTGTTGAATTTTCGAGCCGAAAATATGTACTTTCTTAAAAAGAGGATAATTCTCAACAAAAAATATCTTTTTCAAGCGAAGCAGATTAATTTTTAAACATTCAGATTCCTTTTTAATCGAAAAGTGTACTATTTCCATATAGAGAAATAAATTTTTAAACCAACAAAATTTGTAAGTTAGGAAAGAAAAAGAATTGAAATCAGATTGATGAATTTTCAACAAAAACAAAAATAATTTTCAACTAAATGCATGTTCAATCAAAAAAATTAATTTTCCACCAAACAGTTACATTTTCTACGAATTATCTACAACAGAGAGGACTTTTAACTGAAATATAGGTGATATTATTACAGAAAGACAGGAATTTTCAAACGAAAAAGATGAATTTTCAACAAAGTAGTTGAATTTTTAAACAATTAAATTTGTTAGCAGAGAAAGAAAAAATTGCAATGAAGCTGTTGCATTTTTAAGCCAATAATACGAATTTAAACAAAATAGTTCAATTTTCATCCAAGAATTTTATGTTTTTTAACAACATTGATGAATTTTAATTAAAATAATTCAATTTTGAATCAACCAATAAAATGTGCAACCAAATAAGATTAATTCTAAATCAAAATTTTAATAGTGAACTGTTCAACCTTGAAGAATGTATGTACTATCAACCAAAAATAGTTACATTTTCTTATTGGCTTCTATAATATTCAATTCGCATTTAAGTGGAAAAACTAGAAAAGGAGGGAAATGGAAAAGGCTGTGAAGGATCCGATAAATAAATAGGAATTTTGATCATTTTTGTAGGCTAAAGAATAACATTTAAAATAAACATGGCAGTACATTTTTAATACTTTTAAAATAAAATGTTAAAAAACTGGAAATTTTACTTAAAAAATAAAGTTTATTTTTCATGACACACTTTTTGATTTCGGACCACACGCAACTTTATTACTTGCAAAATGTTACGACAGTATTTTCACTTTTTTTTTTATCAAATTTGTAACACTATTTACACTTTTTAATCTCTGAAGTGAGTCCGAGGTACTGAAAGTCCAGTTGAAATGAAAAGAGACGTCCGGAGCATTGGCTCCAGTGAAAAAAAGAGCTTTTTGAGCTTTTGCTCTCTGTATAGACGAGAGGATAAAGGGTTGAAATAGGTTGGGTCGGGGTGGAATGGTAGATTGTAGATGTGGCGAAAAGTCTGGAGATGCTTGAGGTTTTCTCGAGGGTCACATTAGCCCGATTCTATAGAAACGTCCGTGACCCGAGCTATAAGAACGCCACAATGTTGATTTTACGTGAATTGTCGTAATCACAAAACACCCATTTGCTGACCATTTCAGACAACCAGACAGCGTAGAACAACTATATATTGTTCAAGTTTTTTTAAATTCTGGCAAATTTTTATTTACAAAAATAAAAGAGTTTTTTAATTCCAACAGATTCTGATTTGGAACAAGGAATTTTCAAAATCTGACGAATTCTGAATTGGAATAGGGTTTGCTTTTGTAAATTTTAAATCTTATTTTAAAAAAACATGCAATTCTCACTTGGAACATTGATTAAAAAGAATTTTAATTTACGACGAAGAATTTCTGTAAAGAAGTATAAGTTTGAGTTTGGGACATTGATTTTCATTAAAGAATTACAATTCAGAGTTTATGATAAGAAATTTTCTTTAAAAAACATAATATGATAAATATAATAATATATTATATATGTACAATATTTTTAAATGTTTAGAAGTCCAGAGTCTACCGTCTTTCGCTTATTCCCCTTTTTTCAGCCATTTTGAATAATTCACCTTTTTCACTCTTTTTTTCAAAAAACTTAACCGTTTTTTTTATTATTTTGTTAAAAATTGGTTCTTTTTTTGATAAAAAAAATTATTTTTTCTACTGAAAATGTAACTTCCGTTTTTGTTTGAAAATATATAGTTTTTACATTCTCATCATTTATGATTGAGAACGTATTATAATTTTCCGAAATTTGACACCAAAGTTTTTCGACGGATCTCCACGTTTCGAGACCCCCTGAATCTAAAAATCAAGTTTACTATGGAGTCTGTCTATCTGGCTGTCTGTCCGTAAACTCGATAACTCTTGAAAAAATAAAGGGATCGATCGATCTTTGGCACATTTTTTTAGGTCCTAAAAGAAAGGACGAGTTCGTTAACCAGCCAGTTTGGTTAAAAATTCAAAAAGTGAGCGCATTTTGAAAATTTTGGAGACCACTTTTTTCTGAATTTAAACATTCTATGCACGGATATTTATAGTATTAAAAAAGACAAACAATTCATCCCAATGACTTTTTTCGATTAAAAGAAAATTCTCAGTTATAGCATTTTCAAAATTTCATGACAAATTTTTGGATTTTCTTGGAAAATCGAAAATTCAAATTTTGATTGTACAAAAAATAATGAATAATAAAAAAATCCATTTTGTGAAAGAACTATACGGGATACGAAAAAATATGAATCAACAAAAATTCGGATCCCAAGAAAGATCTACAAATAGCACGCGTACTTTTTCTCTTATTCGAGACCAAAAAATGGTAAAAAAATTAAAGAATTTGTCAAAAACTACACGATACGAAAATAAATGATTAAACAAAAATTGTTTACTCGAAAAGAGCTGCAAATTTTGTATGAATCACTTTTTGATAGGACAGGTAGTTTTGGTTTTAATCATAAAAATAAGAAATTTGTGAAAAAACGACCAAAAGTACGAAAAACAATTTATAGAAAAGTTATTCATCAAAAAAAAGGTACAAATTTGTAATAATTTATTACATTCTTATCATTTATGATTGAAAAAGTATTAGAATTGCCTGAAACTTGACACAACAACATTCAAATTTTGTACCAAAAGACGCAAATTATGAAAAAAAGTTAAAAAAATTTTTTTTAAACCTTTTGAAAAATCATACAAAATGCCCCAAATCTTTTCAAAGAGGACTCGTAATTTTGTTTTTATTTATCATCAGTAATATGCAGAAAATTAAAAAATCCAATATTACGCCGAAAGACGCTTTTGCTTTATCCATACAAAAAATGAAAACCAAATTCCTATTCATGATATATCAACGCCAGATAGAGAAAAATGTCTGAAAAAAAGTATTGTAGTTTTTTATTTGTTTTTAAGGTGGTTCAGAAAATATACATTTAAAAATGTCCGTCAAAAATCGAGTCTCACGATGAGAATATGTACCTCAAGGCCTACAGAGCTTTGACAAACTTAATCTTTAACTATACTTAAGGGGGTAGTAGGGTATTTAACGAAAAAAGCCTGATTTTTTTATTTTATAAAATGAGTGTACAACATCTTAAGAGTATTGAGTCCAAATTTTAAGTTAATCGGAGAAAAATTGAGAAAGATGGTATTATTAGTGCGCGATGCGACGTTTCGACCGCTCCGAAACGGCAAGAGCAGCAAGATGCTAGGACATGCTAGATGAAAGTTCTATACTTTATGGACCTGGAATTGATGATTCTGTGTGAGTATATTAAAAAATTTCTAATCTATTAGTGTTTTACTTAGGTTTTTTTACTATGCAAAACTTATGTCACTGAATTTAGCAACACTTATAAACGAAAATAAATTTTGTTTTTTTTTAATTTTCCGTAGAAATTCTCAATGTTCGTGGGTGACTAATACCTAGTCGGATGTTATGGGATTATTGAAATGAAGTTAATTTTTATTTTACCTGGCACCAAGTGCAAATAATTAGTTAAAGAAACGGAAATTTTATAACTTTGTTTATAAACGTTGCCAACTTCAGTGGCATCGAAACTTTGAAGCGTTTTTCTCGCGATCGACGTTTTCAAAGCCAGTGCCAACTGTAACTTAAAATCTACTGGAATTATCCGTATGAAATTTAGTACACTATTTCTATATATAATTTGCAAGTTCGCAACGCTGATTTTTATTATTTTTTACAATTATTATTCTTTATTTAACAATAAATAATGTCGATTTTTTTCTCGAAAATTGGTGTTTTCTCTTTCAAAATGTTACCAACACTTTTTAAAAAATATAAAAAAATAAAACTCAGCGTTGCGATCTAGGGGAACACATAATATAATGAAATTTTTTATTTTTGGTTTCAGATGATCCAGTCTTGAATTCTGCGTGGCACGGCAAAGTAACTTTTTTTCGGGGCGTATCTGACAATTTGCTCTCACGAGCTTAAAAATGCTTATTTTTACTGAAAATTTTGAAAATATTCTTGAAATGTTGTTTTATTATGTACCAATTACTAAAATAAATTTGCATCAACCGTTTTTTCTAAAAGAAATTGTGTAAAAATGGCCTTTTTTGACCGAATTAACCCTACTACCGCCTTAATTGAGTGGAAAATTAAGAATAATAAGAGGGATATATATACTGCGATACAAAAGAGATTTTTTGATAAAGTTTCATTCAAGCTTTCCAAATGCAAAGAAAAAATTTTCGAGCGCGAAGCTCAAGATTCAACAGGCACGCGCCCTATGCATGCTCAAAGTTGCGAGCGAAGCGAGCCGCGCGCACAAAAAAAACTAATCTTCTTTGTTGCAATTTTCTCTTTTGATTAAAAATTTAAATGTTTTTTAGAAATTAACTTTTTGTTGTTGAAAATCCAGATCTGCATCCAAAAAATTAGTGGTTTAAAATTTATCTCTTTGGCTTAACATTTGTATTTTAAAAATTGTATTGTATTTGGTTGAAGATTCGTATTTTTTAGTAGAAAATTAATCTTCTGAGTTAAAAAATCATCTTTTTGGGTTGAGAGTATGTATATCTATTTTGGTAACAATTTCATCTTTTTCGCTGAAATATCAACTATTACATTACATTATACATTAAATCATATTTTCTGGGTGAAATAAATATATTTAAAACTGTTTTGTTCCGTTTATAAAAGATTCTATGCTGCAAATGTTGAACATCAAGATTCTCGTATTTGAACATTGATGGTAAGAGGAAATGATAAATTGTCAGGGAAGTAAAATCAAGGAATTTTGAAAATGAAGTTTTACGGCTACTCAGTGGTTGACTGTTTCCAAGAATAGAAATTTATTTCTCCATTTTGAAATTATATTTAGCAATTTCGATTCGCATAGAGGCAGATTCCAATCGGATTAGTCATAACGTATACGTTAGGTGCGATTGTCTCTCGGTTATTATTATCGAGGAATAATACTAGCCAAGACCCTCGTTGAGCATGAATTCTGCATCCTGAATAATCGCGTGATATGCTTTTGCAGATTCCAGGAAGGATTAATTTCTCGCGTGGCGTGCCTCTTGGCCAATTGGCGGATCGTCGAAATTGTACCGAGAGTCACGCACAGCATATAAAGTGAACATTGGAATCATCGCATGTTGTGCAGGCGTTAAAAGAGAAATGGATTTCGATTCACTGACTATATTACCCACTACTATTATACTTTTATTACCCAGAGGTACTTGATTGGGAGAAGATTTCGCAAAATGCGCGTTAAAGTTGAGTAAAACGAGCGGTTGCTTCAGGGAAATTGGAAGGGGAAACTGAGCGTGGAGGGGATTGACTTGTTTGAAGAAGGTGAAGAAAATGAAGAAGAAGAAATAGTCAGCAGGCTTCCTAAGCACAGTAATTAGATTTTCGAATTTTAATCCTTTGGGTCCAGCGTTCGAGTCCTGGTACGAAAAGAAATTGTTTTTTTTTTTACTTTTTACGATCGAATTACTATCGTTCTCCAATCAATTTTCGGAGTTTATTTTTGTTTCACACATTTTGTTTGCGATCCATTATCAATCGTTTTGTTCAACTCTAAGCCATGCTTGATTTTTTTTTCTTCAACGTAAGCTCAAGTCGGAGCGTGACATCTTTCTATTGGATTACTTACTTCCTGCTTGCGAGAAAAAGATTCCTCTCAAGCAGATCCAGGCACGTACAAACAAATTAGTATAAATCAACAATTTCTTTGTCCTACGAAAACAAAAGCTTTAATTTGAATCTCTTTTCCATTTCAGATTATCTCGACCGAAATAAATTTGATTTTCCTGGCTAAAAAGAAAATTGAACTATTTTTGGTTGAAAGTTCATTCCTTCTTAGTTGAAAAATCTAATAGTTATTTTTGACTCAGAATTACTATATTTGGGTTCATTTTAAGTTTTTTTTTTTTGAACATTCATATTTTTCGGGTTTAAAATACAATTCTTTTGTAGAATATTTGTCTTTTTGGCTTTAAATTTTAACAATATGATAGAAAATTAATTTATTTAGTTGAAATCCAACTTTTTAGTTGAAAATTGATACTTTCAAGTTGAAAATTCGATTATTTTGTAGATAATTCATATGTTTTCGTAAAAATGTCGTCTTTATTGTAAAAAATGCACCTATTTGGTGAAAAATTTCAATACTTGGTTAAGCATTAAACTACTTTTGTACTAAATGCTTTACTAAATTGTTGAAAATCTATTTTTATTGTATAAAGATTGAGCTATTCTATAACTTTTCGTTTTTTTGGGTTGATAATTCACCGTTTTTAGTGAATAATTTATGTATTTTCTTGAAAATTTTCCTTTTTTTGTATAAAAATTTATCTTTTGATTGGAAGTTTAAACTAAGTTGATTTACTTTGAAAAAAATTAATTTCATTTGTTGAAGATATATCTCTTCATTTGAAAATTTTACTATTTTTTTGAAAATTCTTAATTTTTTTCGTTGTAAATCAATTTTTTTGCAACTATTTGGTTTAAAATTAATTTTTTTAGGTTGAAAATGCAAAATTATTTGTTTAAAAAAATCATCTTTTTGGACAGGAAATTCGCAATTTTTGTTTGAAAATTCTTCTATCTTACTTGAAAATTCAATTTTACCATGTGGTTGAAAATTCAGCTGTGGTTGAAAAAGCAAATATTTGCTTGTAAATACACCTGTTCGGGAAATACTCTTTGTTATTGTTTGAAATTTAACTATTTGTTTGAAAATTCATCTCTTTTGTTAAAAAAAGTCATCTTTTTGCATAAAAAATTCTTCGTTTTGGATTGAAAATTTAGCTGTCTTCTTTGAGCTTTTGGTTGATGTTATAATCTTTTCTATTTGAAAATCATCTTTTTCGTTGTAAAGTTCAAATATTTAGTTGTAAATGCACATTCTTGTCCTAAAATTAATACTTCGTTGTTTCATAAAATACAACTATTTGGTGGAAAAGTCATCTTTCTAGATTAAAAATTCGATTGTTCAGCTTGAAAACTAAACTCTTTAAAAATGCATCTCTTTTGGTAGAAAATTATTTTTGTTTTTTAGCTGATCATACAACTGTTTTCTTCAAAATTTAATATATTTATACTTTAAATCTTAACCGTGTCGTATTATATTCAGTAACCTATACATTAATTTTATTTAATAGAATCTACTCCTCTACTTTCTTTTGAGAGCATTTTGGGCTGTGAAATCTGATATATATTATATATAGTACCTAGAAATTATGTTATCGAAACAATTTATCAAACATAGTAATGATGATGAAATCTCGTTTATACATTTAATCTCAAAGAGTTATCGTCCGGTATCAAGCGTGATAAAAATGAAAAAAAAAAAAAAAAAGTGAATGAAGTCAATAGTCAGCCGAGCCGTCGAGTGCAATGAATGGACGAATGACCGTGCAATAGGATGAATGAATATTACGAACGAAAGCAATGGAGACGGGCTCTGGATAATACTTTGACGACGACACGATATGTGAGGAAGCGTTATAAGGCTGAGGCAAATCTGAATTGAATCCTCCTCGTCTTGAAAATGGAATGAGACGCTACTACATTCCTTTATTGCGAATGCGAATCTTCTATCATAGCACAATCCTCTTTCAAACCCTGCTAGTCGGAAATAAAGTAAAATCCATTTTTGCCGGACGTGCTCAAGTATCCTGAGAAGATCAACTTTAGGAAACGCCCTTTTTCATATTTTCCTAGAATTTCCACAAAATGTATACCTTAGCAGATCACAATCCGCCCCCCTTTTCCACTTCTGTCATTAAATTTGAAAAAATCCTCTTACAGTCCAAAAGTTGTATAGTCCATAGGTTTGATAAAATTTTCCTCCCTTTTTTTTATAAAGTTTCGATTCATTCTTGAAGAATCATAAACAGAAGTTCATGACAGGAAACAAGCGACTTTTGCATAAGATAGTTACAGTAATTTTTAATAAAAAACAGGTGACTTTATCGAAAACAGACGAATTTTCAATAAAGTAGTTGAATCATCAACCAAAACATATTAATTTTCAACGAGACAGTTGGATTTTTAACCAAAAAAGATCTCTTGAAATCTTTAAAATATTTTCGGATTTTTATTACGCTTGAATATTTTACATATATTGTACCTGTATATACTTCCGTTCGAAAAATTTCATGTTGCTATTTAAAAATATAGTTGTACACTGAGAAACTTTTTGTTAGAATAAATGATAAAAAATTAATGTAGTGGGTCTTGGGCCGTCAAAACTAATATTTTTGATAGAATATTTTTAGAGGCCTAATACCAGTGTTTGATGTTACGACAGAGGTCTCTGTCTATTAGATTGTCGAT
>JAAAKG020112435.1:0-15403 GCA_010014905.2 Druon quercuslanigerum
AAAATCAGTGAAAACCCTTAATATATTGGATAATATTTTAAGGCAGTATTCTACTTTGAACGCTTAAAAAAAAGCTATTTTTGTGAATTTTTTTGGTAGTATAATTTAATATATTAATGTAGTACTTGTAGAGCATAATAAATACACTTGTTAAATGTATTTAAATCTAGTCAACTCCTCGAAAAGTAGGAAGGTGTGCGGTGTTAATGAAATCTCGATATCGATTTACCAGAAACAGAAAAATCACATAGTTTTCGATTCAGTACAACTGCAGCAACCCATGGAACTATAATTTTTAATATACGTGAGAAAATAACAAAATGACCGAATGAAACAAAAACAAACAAAATTCGTCATTTTTTTTGCTGTTTCTGGCCAAAAAAATTCGGTTTAAATGAAAATTTTTGAATGATTTTAGTTCCATGGGTTGTATAAGTGTACAAAAATGTGTTCAAAATTTCATAAGAATCGGTTTAGTAGTTATCGAGATTTCATTAACACCGCACACCTTCCTACTTTTTGAGGTGTTGACTTTAGTTGCAGGTTGCAAGCGTAATAAGTTTATAAAATAAATAAATAAATTATTTCAAATAGATTTAAGAAGTGTATTTATTATGCTCTATAAGCATTACATTAATATATTTAATTATACTACCAAAAAAATTCACGAAAATAGCTTTTTTTTCAAGCCTTCAGAGTAGAATACTGCCTTAAGTCTATTTAGTTCTTTAAAATCTGTTAAATTTTATTAAAACTTGTAAAATTCATTATAATCTTAAGCATAATGAAAGGTCCTACAAATCCTAATCCTTTCTTTTTGAATCGTTAAAATCCATAGTTTTCTAGAAAAAACTTCGAAATCCCTTAAAGTTCATGAGGATTCAATGTAACTCTCCAAATCTTGTAAAACTTGGAAATTCCTGAAAATCGCTTCAAATCTGTGGAACCGTGAAGAATACCTTTACATTCAATGGAATTATGTTTATTTTCAAAAGTTTTATAGAAATCTTTTAAAATTTATGGAAATCCGTACAAATTCTTTGAAATCCCTTGAACATTTCTATATCTCTTAAAATCCTTCAGAATCCCTTAGGATCCATTAAAATCTTCAAAAAAGATAAATTCCATTTTAAAAATTATAAATCATCTGAAAACTCCTAAATATAATTTAAATTAAACCGTTAAAATGTTTAAAATTATTTCAAACCCGTGTGAATATTATTACTTGAAACTAATAAAATCTTCTAAAATTAGTATAAATATTCTGAAATATTTATAAAATATATTATTATCTTATGAAATCCTTTGAACCTCCTGATATGTTTGGAAGCATTTAAAATAACCTGAATTTTTTATGAAATCTGACGAAATTGCTTGAAACCCATCAAAATTCTCTGGAATTTAAATTATATTAAACTTATTTAATTTAGCCCGCGTATACACTGGGGAGCAAATCGCCCCAAGCCCACTTGTGAATGTTCTCATTATTTACATTTTTATTGTACATTTCAATTCTTTTACTATTGTTAATTTTTTTACCTTTTGGCGTTATAACCTATATAACTTTAAAAAAGGTTCATAAGAAGTCCTAAAAAAATTGTCAATTTGAAATAATTAATAAATTATTTGTTATAACAATGGTTATTGCTGGGGTGGGGTGCACCTCAGCGTGTCAATTACGACACTTCGCAGAAGTATATCAAGTAGGTGTTAATTCTCTAAAAAGAACTGTTAAATCCATATTAATCTTTGTAATTGTCCAATCTTCTGAAATTATTAAAAATTCCTTAAAATCCCTTGGAATCTCTAAAATCGCTAGAAACTCCTTCAAATTTAATATAATTTATTTTTCAAATTTTACTAGAATTATATAGAAATGTTTGGGAATCCTGCAAAGTTCTTTAAAATGCCTGAAAATTTACTAAACAATTTCTTAAAATCCCCAGAAATGTTTGGTAGTAATTTAATCCTCAAAACTGACTCAAAATGTTATAAAATTCCTATAAATACATGGAAGTATTTTTAAATCCTTTGAAAGCGAATTAAATTTTTTTTTACCAAATTTACATTTTTGCAAACCCTTCAACATTCTCTTAAAAGCATTAATATCTGTTCTAGTCCTCGACATTATTTAAAATCCCTTGAACTTCTAAAAACCTCGTTATATGTATAAAGATATTTAAAAATCCGTGAAATTTTCATAAAACCTGACAAAATCACCTGAAATCTAAGGAAATTGTCTGTAATTTATTGACATCCCTTAAAACTTGCCAAAACCCTATGTTAAATAAAGGACAACTGAAGCAGAAAGGTCTCGCGATTATAACCTTTATGGACATCGAAGGATCCTTAAAGTACACCTCTAGAGAGGTGATCAGGGCGGCCATGATCGCACACGGTGTGCCAATCGTAGTCGTGGAATGGATCTGCCACATGTTGGCCAATAGGAACCTAACCACGGCTAAGGGTAATACTACTTTATGTGAAACCGTTTACTCGGGATATTCGCAGGGAGGTATTTTATCGCTCCTGCTATGGTGCCTGGTGGTGTATGAACTGCTTTATCTACTTACGAGTCGGGGTCACCACCTTATAGTCTATGCGGACGATATACTGGTTATCGTGCGCGGCCAGCATCTGTATGCGCTCTTCGGAGTAATGCAGCAAGTACTAAGAATAGTAGATTCATGGTGTAAGAAGACTGGACTATTAGTCAATCCGAGTAAGCGGACTGCCGAGTAACTGGCAGACCACCAACTGTATATCAAAGGAAGAACCAAATATCTAGGAGTCATTCTGGATAAGAAGCTTTTATGGAACCAGCACCTGGAAAACAAGTAAAAGAAGCTGGTAGCGACTCTTTGGCTCTGTAGGAGAACCATAGGGAAAAGCTTGGGCTTGAAACCGGAGACACTTATGTGGATCTATACAGAGATCATGTGACCCACGCTAACCTATGCAGCAGTGGTCTGGTGTAGCAGTCCTCTGTTAAGTTTTGACCATCTCACCATCAAGGCCGTGACTGCGAAGGCAGCCTGGAGATTAAATATGGTAAACGATTGCAGTATCTCGACAGTAATGCGGATACTAATCGACATGGCAAGGAGGCCGACATTGAGCATGCTCAGGGAAAAAATGTCGATTCGTCGCTACCCCTCCGACAAGAAGTATTGAGTTAGCCTATCCACGAAAGTGGAATAGGATATCGGCAAGGCACACCTGCACAGTTATGGAGAAAACTGGTTTATTGATGGCTCCAGGAACAAGGAGAACGCAGGAGCGAGCGTATATCGTAGAAGGAATGGAATGGGCATCACAATTGCGATGGGGTCCAACGCCACAGTTCTACACCACAAAAATTCAGCGATTGAAAAGGTAGTGTTCCCACGACATATAGGGGGCAGGGGCGTTGTAGATGTAAAAAAACTGTATGAGTGACAAGTTATACTGTTGCGATACTATTTTAACAGCAAACGAAATGTTGCGCTTTACAGCACCATCTGTGAAGCAGATCTTGACCACACGCCCTTGAATTTCTTTTTAGATGGGGCCTTGAATATCAGAGCAGAAACTATGCAGGAACTAGAAGTGCAATGGAGGCAGAAGGCTATCCACGGCGATCATCCCAAAACGTTAGATCAACAAGAAGTGGATAGTGAGGCTTCCAATATTTGGCTGAGAAAGGGCGCTCTGTATCCACAGACGGAAGGATTCGTCATTACGGTACATGACAAGGTTGTCAGCACCAGGAATTATCGGAAATACCTGTTACATCAAGACGTGCTTGACCGGTTCTGACTATCTAGAAATACCAACGAATCCATCGAGCACATTATTGATGGCTATCGCGTAATGGCTCAGAGAGAATATACGCACAGTCATAATGATGAAATAGGCGTAATACATCTATAACTTTCCTTAAACCAAGGACTCGTGAAAGAATGTACTTATTTCTTTATACATTCGAATGCCCGTTTTAGGAAGCGAAAATTACATCTTATATTGGGAAGTTACTATCCAAATAGATCATTATATTCGGGCCAATCGTACTGACAACGTGATGCGAGAAAAAAGGTGGAGAGTGGAGATCATCGCCATTCCTCTTCCACTTAACCGAAATTTACAGTCAACCTATACAACCAAGGCATTGTGCACGCAAGATGCACTGAACATCTTGAACATTTGGGAGTCAGTATGGTATGGCCAGCAGCTCAGAAGGCGGTTTTATTGAAAACCTGTCACATTGTAAGAAACTTTCTTGACCATCAGGAAGCAAGCGACTAAAAACCTGTGAAGTGGAATATGGTAAATCTAAGAAAGCATTCAGGGGTGACTGTCTCGTCACCTCTAACGCTCGCGGCCGCTCGCAATTGTATACGTACAACATCATCGCAGAGGGTTTTAAGCGTCGTATTACATTAACTAATAACATAATGTTTTTCTCTATTTTTTGCATCAATGATGAATTTTTCGTAATAATTGTTTTAGAAAAGCGAAAAAATTATAAGAAACCTATTATAGAAAAATAGTTACCAAACTATGCTAAATGCTATCAAAAGGGATATATAAAAACTGTAGAAGGAGGGGTTCGATATATAATTTAAGTAACTGCATTTTTACCAAATAATTTTTAGAATAATTTTATGCTACTTTAAATTTTCAGATCGTGTGTTTCTATTGTTTTATCCTGCACTTATGCTGTTTTTCTCGTCACTCTTGGTATTGTTATTTATGTGGCTGACATCCTTACAGTTAATTCTTCCTTGGCAGCCGTAAGTATTAATTAATTATATATTATTATATAAATTATTTTTATATTATTATTATATTATAATATAAATTAAATATTTGTTTATTATCCTATTTAAAACAGGCCTTTAATTTGTATTTGGCGATCGTTGGTTTAATATACTTGGCATATTTATTCATCGAGATCCGGCGCTATGTTTGCAAAGCAAAGGATCATTTGAGGTCTATCACAAGTATCGACAAAGAAGGTTTAAATCATTTTAAGAGGAATTTAAAGCAATGTATCACTCAAAATTTTATAATTATATTTAAATAAATTTTAATTAATAATTAATACAAATTTAGATGGTTCTTCGACAACAGAACTGACCGTAAGCAGAGACCCATCTGCAAATCACTGTTTTTGTTTTGCACTTGGAAGACATGCAGGAAGTTTCTACTTAAAAGTTGGAGCTGCTGTATTTTGTTTTGGTCATTTAACACATTGTGGACTCTTACTCGTATATGAGGTACAGAATATGTACAATTTTTCTGACCAGAGAATTAATCAAGTAATTAATTTTCTATTTCTTATTATTCATTTTATTCTTTTTACAGATTGTTTTCCTAACTTCTGAAGAATTCTACAAGTGTTTCAGTCCAGTTGCGCTTTTTTTCGATGCAATTTACCCTGTGTATTCTTTCTTCTTGTTATTTTTTATCTACAAGTATTCTAACGTGAGTGATTATTCTCTCTTTAATACGTTGGTTCTCAAGTTGATTATTGTAGTTTCCATTTTACATATCTTCCTGTATATTTTCTATTAATTTTCTCAAATTATTTTACCAAATATGATAAGTAATTGAATTTTTCTTTTCAGTATTACTTATTTATTCTGTAAGTATACATTATAATAAAAATGTCTTGTATGGATGTTTAATAAAAAATTTAATCTAGAAAAGATTTTTTAAAATTTAAGACAAGATGTATATTTTTCAAAATTTTGAGAAAAAGAAGCTTTTGAAGAATTTTGAGAGGTTTGAAAAGAATAAAGAATTATTTCAGGATTCCTGGGTAAATTTTAAATGACTTTTTAATTTAAAAAAAAATTTTTAAAGCTTTTAATCATTTTAAAAGAAGATAAAATTCGCTTAAAATATTCAAGATTCTTAGACATGTTTTTAAATTTTCTAACATTTTTATCAGTTTTTGGGAATAATTTGAGTTAGTTTCAAAGATAGTTGTAAATACATCTACTTTGGTAGAAATTTAATCTTTTTGGTTAAAAATGCAACAGATGGGTGAAAAGCTATTCTTTTTTGTTTGACGATTAAACTTGTTCGTGGAAAATTCATTTTTAAAATAAATTTTACTCTTTTGTATTTTAAATTAAAGTATTCTTGTAACTTAAATATCAAGTATTAAATTTCTCATTTAGAATTCAATTTCTCGCGGTTAAAAATGTAGTAATTTTTTTAAAAGTTGAATTTCTTTCTTAAAAAATTGTTTCGTTGGTTGAAGATTTATCCTTTTCATTAAAAATTATCTCTGTGGTTGTAAATTTAAATATTTCGATGAAAATTTCCCTTTTTAGTAAAAAATTCATTTAGAGAGTTGTCAATTAAACTATTTTTTTAAATAAACATTTGTATTGAAAATTCATATCTTCGGGTTAAAACATTAACGCAGTTTTTAGATAATTCGTCTCTTTTCGTAAAAGACGAATTTTTTTAGTTGAAAACATAACTGGTTAAAAATGAATCTTCATTGTTTAACGATTCAACTACTTGGTTGAATATTCGTCTTTTTTGTGGATGATTTTTATTTTTTTATTTCCAATTTAAATTTTTAATTGAAAATTCAGCTTTTTAGTAAAAAAATTAGTCTTTTTGGTAGAAAATCCTTCATCTTTAGAAAACATTTATTCTTTTTTGGTTGAAAATACAACTGGTTGAAAATTAATTTTTTTTTTTGGTTGAGAATTCAACTATTTGTTAAAAATTTTATAGCTGAATATTAATGTTTCTTATTAAAAATTAAAATATTTTTCGGTTCGAATATCAATTATCTATTAGATTTTTGATTTTAAAGTTTTTTTCTTCTTGAAAGTTTTCTTTCACATATTTTTAATTTAATTTTTTAGTGGGGTTTTTCACAATACTCTTAGGAAAATTATATTTATATAATTTTGGAAATAAATAAATATATTTTAGTAATATATTTTGTAATAAAAATATAGTATCTTAAAAATTAAAATAAGAATTAAGCTTAATGAGTACACTTGCACTGCTTTACATTCTAACTTGTTTCTCCTTTGTCTGAGTCTGTTTCAAATTTAGTGTATATATTTTAGGTAATTATTAATCGGCAAAATGAAGCAGCTAGAATACTCATAATGCATACTATTGCATCAAGTCTTTGTTTTTGGATGTGGGCCATCATAAGAGAAAGTACGGATTCTTTGACAAGGCATGCCAACGCTGCTGATAAGGTATTAAAAATAGATTCCTAAAATAAAAAATAGTCAACATAGGTGCCACGCAACTACAAAAAACAATTTTACAACCTATTAAGCCGTTAATTAATAATTAGGTCATTCAAACCTCCACTTCTCATAGTTTTTCTCTCCTTTTCTCCCCACTTAGCCCCCTCCCATACTTCTTTATCTTCCACTTCCTCTTCCCCAAATTTCCCAGTTGAAAATTCCCTCCTACTACTTTCCTTTCCTAGCCTTACCATCGCCTTTCCTACTCACCATAATTTCTAATTCCCCTACTTTCCATATTTCCCCATTACGCCCATCACCTCCATCACCTCCAGTTACATTCCTAATTTCTTCTCATTTTTCCTAATTTTCCTTCACCTCATTTCATCTCATTTCCCCTGATTGTCGCTACTTCCTTCAATTGAACCTACTCCCCTTTTCTCCTATATTCCCCTTCCATTTTATCAGCTTTTCCTTTAATCATTACACCTATTCCCCTTACTTCTCCTACCCTTATTATTTCTCACTTGAAAATTTCCTCTCCCCCATTTCTGAAAATTTTTCCCTACTTTCTCTTTAATTATTTCCTATAATTTTTTCTATATCACCTACTTTCTCTCTCCTAATTTCTCTTTACTTCCCTATAATTAAAATATTTCCACTCCTCTGTCCTCCTACTTTCCCTGTCCTAATTTCGCTTAACTTCCCGACTTGTCCTACTTTTCCTACCATCATTTACCCTAACTTTCCCTGATTAAATTGAATTCCGACAGACAGAAAGAAACCCAACTAAAACCGTAAGGGTTTCCTTCCCGGGCTCTTTTTTAACTAACTTTATAATTGATTGAAATATTTGGTGTAAATCTTAGTATACTGGTGTTGCCAGAAGAGAGTGCCTTCTATTAATTTCAACCTCAGTATACCTATATATTTTGATGCACTAATATCGAATGCGGTAGTGAACATACCCAAAAAATCGATTTTTTGTTAAAAAAAAGGAAAAAAAAGGAAAGTGTTGGTTAAAATGTAGTACACCTTGAAATGGGACCTGCAGCTCTCCTGTGATTACTGGTTATTTACCACAATAGTTCAGGTTACGCTACTAACTCTATCCAATATTTCGTAAAAGAACCGGATGATGCCCCTATGACTAGTCATAGAAATAATTTAAGTCACACCCTTACCATTTTCAGATACAGCGTGACGGAAAAGGCGCCCCTGAGACAAGTCACCGATATAATCTAAGTCACACTTCTACCACTTTTTAATGCCTCGTATGGGGCCGGAAGGCAGCTCTGTAAAACTTTAGAGAAATAGCTTTTAGATACTCCTACCCCCTTCTAATATCTCGCGTTATTTAGATTACACTCTTACCCATTTAAAATGTATCCTATGGGGAAGGGGCGGGGGAGGGGGGTTAAATTACTCCTTCGAATAGTCACAGAAATAATTTTAGTAACATCGGTACCCCTTTCTAATATATCGTGGGGGCAGGAAGGCATCCTTGCGACTGATCACAAATATAATTTGAGTCAAACCGCTATCTTCTTCCAATGTCTCTTGGCGGCCCTGTGACTGATTCCAGAAATAATGTAAGTCACAGTGTAACACCTTTGTAAGTCACACCGTAACGCCTTTCACATTTATCATGAGGGTAGGTAAAGTACCCATGTAACTAATCAGAGATATAATTAGGGCCTTGCACTTACGCTTTTCAAATGTATCGTGGCAGGGGAGGCAAGGTACAGGTCTTACTACTCACATAAATAATTGAGGTCACACTTGTTCACTTTTCATATTTATCATGAAGGCAGTTGACGGAACGTCGTGACTAGTGACAGATATAATTTAAGTCATACACTTATCTCTTGCAAATGTATCGTGGCTGATAATAGAAATAACTTAAGTCACGCTCTTAACATTTGGGGAAGGGGTGTTATAATGTAAGTCACGCCGTTACCCCTTTTCAACGTCGCAAATGTAACATTTGGAGAAAAGATCACAGAAAAAATTTAAGTCAATTTGGCCCTTCTTCCAGTGTCACATGGGGGTGGAAATATACCCCTACTACTAGTCACAGATGAAATTTTGGCCATATACTTACCCTTTTTAAATTTATCGCGGCAGGGGGCGACAAGGTACCTCTGTTACTAGTCACAGAAATAATTTAGGTAACACCCATACGATTTTCAATTTCATCATGAGGGGAGGTGAGTTAACCCGGAGAATAATTACATATAATGAAAGTCATCCCGTTACCCTGTTCAAATGTATCGTGGAGGTTGGAGGCAAGCTTCGTCTGTTACTAGTAACAGAATTAATTTAGGTCACACCCGTACGCTTGAAAATACTCGTATGGGGCGGGAAGATATCTCTGTGAAAGATTACAGATAAAATATTAGAATGCGCCCCTATGCCTGATCATAGAAATAACTTAAGTCACACTCTCACCCCTTACAAATAAAACATTTGGGGAACAAGGGTTAAGACACTCCAATGAATACTTATAGAAATAATTTGAGTAACACCCGTCACCCTTTTTAATATCTCATGGGGACAGGAAGGCAGACAGACCTATGATTAATTACAGAAATAATTTAATTCAAACTCGTACCTTTTTCGAATGTCACGTGGGAGCGGACATATAACCCTGTGACTAATCTCAGAAATAGTTTTAGTGACACCTTTAAGCTTTTCAAATTTCTCGTGGAGGGGGTGGGGGGTTAGGTACCTTGTGACTAGTCACCCCTTCAGTCAAACCTCTTTCCCTTTTTAACGTCTGCTAGGAGAAAAAGGAAACTATTTTTTCCAATAAAAATAATTCCTGTAGATAGTGAGGAAAAACTAGAACTCTCCTCATTAGCGACGAGTTCGGCTTATATTTGCAAAATATCACTTTCTTCATGAAGTAATGATTGTAGAGAAAAGAGACTTTAAACATCAATTCTTAAACTTTATACGCTCTACAAATGTTATTTAAAAACTTTTTTTGTTCAGATCAGAGTTTTACAAAAATATAAGCGCAAGCGCGCTTAACGCAGTGAGTTTCAAATCAGTCGAAGGTACTCTCCTTTTGTAATATTATTCATTTTTGTTACTTTATATAAAATTTGCTCGTGAATGAAAAGTAATTATGAAATTTGTAATTATGAAACATGAAATATTGAAGGGTCTACACGGAGAGCATTTGCGAGAGGTAGAGCTTGCGTTACCCTCTAAGAGTACTGCTCCTTTGGCTCTGCCACTGACATCTTATCAACAAAGGGGAGCTCAAGACTTACTAGAATTTTTGAATGGCAGCTACTTGGACGGTGCCTGTCAACATACCGAGCTCGATGTCATTTACGAATGGTTCTCGCCATATTTATATCCATTTTCGATCGAGTACAGTATTCTCGTAGGTAATTCAACAATAGATAGTTGCTTAATCTACGTATGTAAATTGTAAACAACTTAAATTCGTAAAAGCCCTGAATTAGTTAATGAAAAGCTAAAATTATTTTCAGTTGGTATTTTGTATGTAATTTGGAATAATATTGGGAATTGTGATGGAGATCCATCCGAAGGTGTGCCCTGTCCGCCCTTAGTGGGACCGGAAGCAGGAAGTAATGTGGTTTTACATGCTGATTGTACTCATTCAAGCAGAGGACTCTTTTGTGGTTTATTGATGCTTGTTGGATCTATTGTTTCGATTATTGTATTTTTCATTGTCGTTGCTGATCGGTAAGTTTTAAAATTTTTATTATTTTGTAATACTATAAAACTGAGATGCGCGAGAATCATATTGTTTTTGTCCTGGGCAATTTTTTAATTAAAATATTGAATTAATATCGATACCAATTTTTTTTTTATAATATTTATTATCTAAGAAAATAGAAATAAAGAGCAAGGGAAATAGTTTTAATAACTGATAAATATTAATATATTGAACCTAGAATAAATAAATAATATTTTTGTACTTTTGTCTCTATGTTCCAAATTTCAGTTCAATCTTATAATATCTTTTGTTTTTTTTTTTGTTTTGATTTAAAAATTTAAAAATAATTTCCTATGAGCCAAAAAATTATGAAGAGTTTAATAACATAAAATTAAAAATTAAAAAATCAAAAAAAGTTTTTTGAATTGTGTAATGCAAATTGGTTTTTGAAAAATTGTAACATGTGCTTGAAATTGCTTCAGCTTGAATCGAATGAAAATACTATGCTTTTACTATAATACAAAAAATAACAATTATTGTGTTTTGCAAAATCTTAAGATTGCTCACTAAATACTACATTCTCCATTTTCAAAAAAGAAAATTTTTTTATGTCAACAAAATAATGGTATGTTTCTTTGATCACAGCACATAAAAAAAATATCTTGAAAAAAAATTCAGTTTGTTATTTTTTAAATTTTATGTTGTTATTTAATAACAGAAACTGTACGTACAAAAAGTTCATTGTACATTTTTGGCCCAGAAAAAAGTTGAAATTTTTAAATCCACACAAAAAATTTAAGATATTATCCAATCGAATTAAAATTTGGAAAACCTAGTACTGTTTAAAAAAAACAACTTTTACTAATTATTAGTGTCCTCTACTCGAAAAAAGGGTTTTGTTTGGTCCACCGCAATTTAAACTTTTCGATAAAATCTAATAATAATAATTATAATAATAATCCTTTAATAACAAAATCAATTCAAGACGAAAAAGACGAAAGAAATAAAAAAATGTTTAATAATATCAATCCAATAATTTTTTTAATAAAAATCGTAAAGAATAATTATTTCTTGCTTGAAATTCCAACGCTACCTTAAAACGAACCTTAAACGAAAAACACTGACATCATCAAAAATTCTTAAAATATTCTAAACCTTGATGAAATTTTAATAGTTTTTATTGAAATTACTAATGGTAGATATAAAACAATGCAACCTTAAACTCTTAAAAAAATATAAATCTTCTTTAAAAAATATTAATTTTTTATACAAAAATTTTCACTTCTGACTAAGAAAAAAGAATGCAACATTTTAATATTGAGTTATAATGATTTTGGCTATAAACTACTACTGTGAATATTCTGTCAAAAATAATAATTTGTTATTAAAAATACCAATAATTTTGGTCAAAAAACACTAACATAATATAATAGAAAATTCTTTAAAATTGTACATCATGGAAACCTAATGAGTTTTATTAAAAGCAACGAATTCTCTGTGAATAATATTAATATAAGCTAAAATTGTTCCAAAATTATAAATTTTGTTTGAAAAATAATGATTTTCGTTTTAAAATTAAACTTTTTGTTCAAAAACACTAGCTTAGCCTAAAATTATTTAAAAATTATAAAAGCTTATAAGTTATGATGATTTGATGTTGAGTTTTGTTTAAGAATGCTAATTTTTGATAAAAAAAAGTAACCCAGTCTACACTTTTTTTAAATTCTAATTATTTCCATGAACCTTATGATTTTGCAATAAAATTATTTTTTCAAATACTAATTTTTTAAATAATTTATTGCATAATTTAAAAGTTTTAATTTAACCGCGCAAAATTATGTTAAAACACAAATTAAGGGTCTCGGTCTAAACATGTTAACTGAGCTTTTTTTCGACATTTATTTTTTTTACTTTCTGGAACATTTTCATATGCAGTTAATATCCCGCAAACGAAACTACAAAACTTCTTTTAGTTTTTTTCATGTCTTTTTAAAATTCACGTTTTCGTATAAAATGTTGGTTAACAGGTTCAGATTTTGGACCCTTTAAATGTTTTACAATTCGTATTAGGTTTTCTGTGATGTTTCTTAGTAAAAGGATTATTTGCGGATTTCAAACATTTTTAATTTTTAAAATTTTGACATATTGCGAGCAATTTGGAATTGACAAAAAAGACTGTTCCAACGCGAAACTAACCTACCCAAATTAGTGTGGACATAATTTTCCAGTACAAAATGAAAGCAACACAATGTAAATTATACACAAAATAAAGTGACAATTTTTAATGAAATAATGTTCTCAAATGAAAACTTACAAAAACTGTTGATTTTAAATGATAACATTTATGATATAATACAAAATCATCAAAAATCATATAAATACAAATATAACTAATATAATTGAAAAGAAATACCTATACTAATTGAAAAGGAGAGTTCCACTGATGAAAGGTGCCCCACTATTGGTGTTATTTGCCTACCTAAGGGCAAGCGTTCATATCATAATTTCAAAGTAATTGTTATAATTACATATTAATACAATTTCCAAAAGTATAAAAAATGGCAAGTGTAAACGCAGTATAAAAATATAATTTTGCTTTCCCTGTGAAAAGTTAATATCAATAACTATTGGAAATTTACAGTCGCTTTGCTGAGTTTGCCGAATTTGCGAACCAAGTAACTATTCTTACGCTGTTGACAGTAATGACATTGTCAGCGACACTAGCGTACAGAAAAATAGTTCAATTGGATGTCAATCGCAACGGTGTATCACTTTTAGACGATATTCTTCTCTTCCTCGCAATTCCAGCATTTTTCCTCTATGCGATCTTTAGTGTCGTTCCAGCCATACAGAGACACGATTATTTGAAAATTGCAATAATTATTTTAGAGGTAATTTCCCTATTAATATTTTTTTATTAACTTTTACTCAAAAAAAATTATTCATAATGAATTTATTTGAGATTTTATTCCAGGTGAGCCAAGTTCTAATTCAGACTCCCCTCATAGTTGACGGGTTGAGACGCTGTTCGAATTCACAAAAACTTCGAATTGAGAAGCCAGGTCGTGAACTTATAACATTTTTAATCACCTGCAACATTGCATTATGGATTATTCAAACCTTTGAAATAAAATCGACGGACACAACAGATTACAGATACGATTTTTATGGAAGAGTTCTGTGGACTATTTTGAAGCACATGACAGTTCCCTTAACGATGTTTTACAGATTTCATAGCTCGGTTTGTCTTGTTGATATTTGGAAAAGTGCATATCAACCCAGAGATTTCTATCGCTGATTAAAAAAAACAGTAACCCTGTTGAAAAGAATTATAGAATGTTATAGAAATGTGGAATCTGAGAGACTATTCAGAGAAAATATGCAATTTGATAAAATTTTGTAAACACATTTTGATAGAAATCCTATAAAATTAAATCGAAGGAATTTATCGCATCAGATTCTATCAACACATTGGACAGATATTCTATTAAAATCTATCAATCTCTAAATCATTTACTTTTGCATCAAATCGTGTGTTTGGTAATGCTGGGTATCAAATTTCATTTGTACAGAAATCTTATACTTTTCTACCGAAAACATCTCATTAAAACTCTATCAGATCCTAACGCTACCAAACTTGTATAAAATCCTATGTTCCAGAATCTTTGATATTTTAGTCTAGTTCTATCTTTTAAGGAACCATAGACATTTTTGTTAATATTTTCTCATTAAAATTTATGAAATCGTATGTTTGGTACTGCTGGGTATTACATTTTATTCTTAAAGAAATCGTATACTTTTCTACCGAGAAAATATCATTGAAACTCTATCAGATCCTAACGCCAAAAAGCTTGTATCAAGCCCTATGTTTCAGAATCTTTGATACTGTTATCAAATTCTATCATCTGAGGAATCGAATATTTTTCTACCAACATTCTGCCATTAAAACTCTGTTAAATCCTATCATGACGTGACTCGTATAAAAACATACATATATTCAGATATTTCGGAAATTTGTATGAAATTCTATTTATCAGAAATCTTATATTTTTCGATCTATAGTCTCCCATTGAAACTCTTATCGAATCTTATTGGCACAGGGATTGTAACAAATATTGTTCTAAAATCTTGGAAGATTGTATCTAACTCTTTTACTCGAAAACTCTGATCATTTTTTTTAACAGCTTTTCTCATTACAATCCTATCACATCTTATCCACTCCAGACTTGTATCGAATCCAACGTATCAGAAATTGTATGAGTCGTGAAATCTTATACTTTTGTATTCAAATTTTTGTAATTTCATGAGTTGAAAAACATAATGTTTCGCAAGAAGTATGATTTGATAGAGGTTTTACAGGTTCTAGAAAATAGGATTTGATACAAGTCTGATGCAGAGCCTCGGTGGCTCAGTTTGTTAGACGCTCGGACTTCCCCTCAGAGGTCCGGGGTTCGATCCCTGAGCCGGTACCTGTGGAAATTTTTCTATGTAC
>JAAAKG020112446.1:0-15402 GCA_010014905.2 Druon quercuslanigerum
GACTTCTGGAAACAAGTTTGAAGTTTCTTCCAAAATTTTACAAAAATCTATGTATTTGCCAATATTAGCATTAGGTGGTATGTAAAAATCTCCTAAAATGTGAAATATTGAACCAGTTTTAATTTTAACAACAATGTGTCCTAAGGTATCAACGTTTGTGGGAATATTGACACAGCCCTGTCTACTCAGAGTAGCCACTAAAACCCCACCACCCCGATTGCCATTACTGGTTCTTACACTACGATCAAACCTAAAAATATCAAAACCAATGAAGCCTAGCTCAGTAGATCTTTCCTCTATCTGGATGGAGCCTCTTGTTGCTTTTGACTGATGATGAAACACTAACTTTAGGTCTGTTTCCCCTTTCTTCTGACGTGCTGCAAGAGCAGACTTTAGTTCGGCTATTTCCGCCAATTGTTGTTTTGTCTTGTCTAAAGTGAGCCAGAGGTATTTCGAATTCGGTTCCATTTTCAATACTTTGCGTTCCTGGAATGCACACAAGAGTGCATGTGCAGACTCCTCTGACTCGCAGACTAGCTTTTCTGGACGGGGTTTTAGTGACTGCTGTGAAAATACACATAGTCTGTATGTTTTCATGATCTTCCAACGAATTTCAGGAACAGCACTAGGAAGGAGTTCGTTGAGAACAGATTTGGAATCAACGGAAGAGGGAGGGACATTAGTCTGCGGCGACACATGCTCAGGCTAACCGCCTTGTCTGCTGAGTCAATCCTCACAATGGCATTGCTGATTTCGATAGAAAGGCTGTCAATTTTTGATGTAAGATTGCCTACTGAATTGGCCACCTCCTCGAGTTGCGGTTTAAAACCGGCCAGAGCCTTGTTAATAATTCGCTCTATATCCTGAAACGTAGCGGATCCTGTGGAATCTGTCATCGCGGGAGATTTGCTACGAGGAGCACAGCACTTGGCAAATGCACCGTTGTCCAATGTTCTTACTCTACTGGCACATGGTATGTGATAAGGAGTATTGCACTTCGGGCAATACGCTGCGTCTACCACTTTATTCGTACACCCGTAACAAAGTTCGTCACCCTGACTCATAATTCAGCGACAACACTTTCACATACGAATTTCCTCCTTTGAGGTTATGTTCACGTCACAGTATCATCTCCTGTTTGCGAAAACTGCAATATTTATGTAATAATACCACAAACGCGAAATGATCAGCGGTTAATAAAACAGTCTGGTCATTTATGTCATCCGAGTAGGTCAATAACTTGAAATAAATTAAAAACTTGTGAGGAGCCCACGCGATGAGTCCAATCTATAGACGGCCCTATTTTCTCAAAATTTTGTATTTTTTGCAATTTGCCTAAGAAAATTCCTGCAAGAATTGCAAATTTTTCATTTTTGGGTAACCAAGGTTGAAAATGTCAACATTAAAAAAATATTAAATTTGCAAAACGTTGCATGAACGGCAAAATATTAAAACTGCAATTTAATACATTAATTACTGTGCTGAAGTAGCCTAAAATCCGAATATTTCGCCAAACGTACTGAGTGGTAATTTACTTAGTATTAACTTCATATTAAATTTGCGAACTGTTTACTTCTTAGCAACATTGATAATGATAAAGAAACTTATATATATATATTTTTTTTTTCATTATTCCCCAGATTAATTTTTGAATGTGTAGCAAAAGGAACCTTTCAATTACTATTGCTTTTTATACGAATTCATAGAAGCGAATTAATGAACAAAATATTTTTATCAGTGTCCGAAAACTTAGTTATAAAACAGTGAAAATTCAGAAAAAAAATAAGAGCCAAGTGCAATTTGCTGGACGTCAATACAAATTTCGTGTAATGCCTCAATTTTTTTTTTTTGCTAACCTTTAAACGTTGTTTGCATTGCTTGCACATCCAATATTTTCATTTGTGCCATAATTGAAATCTCATGTATTCAATGGGAAGAAAAGAGCTATTCCTTCAAATATTAGTACGCTTTAATTTCAAGAATGGAATTTTTTGGTGTTTACTAATAAAACACTCAGGAAGGTAGTATTCACACCATATTGCATGACCTTCTTGGTAAAAGAAAAGTGTGCGCGACGTTCGAACCCAATTCTCTGACAGAAGGGAAGAAAGTGCAGAATGTTTTGACGGTACAATAAAGACAAGAAAAATGTTAAATGATTTTTATTGATTTTTGTATTCGTTTGCCATCTTTTGAAATTGCAAGCAATATTGTAAAGCTTTTAAAAACTCCTTGAAATTACATAATTGCTAACTTTGAACTAATTGAACTCTATTTAAACTTGTAATATATTGCTTAACTTTTATCTCCTACAGAATGAAAAAGTTCATCCTGTTTTTCGACTATTTTCACGTAGATGTCCTACTAAAACCTACTAAAACCAATTTGTTAACATACGGCTTTGGGCACGTGTACCAGAGTTACAGTACAAAGAGTCGGATATTATTTGTACGAATATTTGGGCCTAAACTATTTTTATTTTTAGATAGAGACCCGTTTAGTTTTCAGCCTACTGGCCTTAAAAAATTGACTTGCTTACAACTTTTCTTACACTACTTTTCTTACAACTATCTCTTAAAAACTAACATCAATCCACACCTTATCTCTAAGCCGCTAGCTTTTGCAGCCTAGCCTTCCACACTTCACCTCGCTGCGTGCCGCACGCATGTCGCTACTTTCTCGCTTTGCCTCGCATTGCCAACCTCTGGCTCCGAGGATTGCACCTAATACTTATCTACTATTTCCAATATTTACCATTTTCTTACATCTACTTTCTCTCCTATTTACAATCTTTTCTTCTCCATTCCTCTTCCTCCTTCCTTCTCTTCTTCTCCATCTTACCCTATGCCCCCTTCACCCATGCTGTTGCCCATTTGTCCCCCCTTCCATGTAACAATACCTTCATACTTATAACATTAATTTCCACCTCTTCACACTTTTCTATCCAGTGCTTCACTGTTGCATTCCCCTTCCCACACAATCCACACATAGTTCCCGTCAAACCTTCCCTCTCTTATTTTCTCCTCCTTTTCTGCCTTCTCTCTCTCCATGCCATTCTTCTTAACCATCTCATATAACTCCATTACTTCCTCGTGCATCCTTCTCACTTGACCCATCTGCAATCCATTCGTTCTAAAATACCTTTCCCTTTCCAATTCCATCTTCCTGTCCCTAGATCTGTTCTCCTGTTTCCATCAACACTCCCTAACATTACATACCTCTGCTGGATCTTATTTACCTCCATCGGCAGACCATCGACCCTTAGTTTGGTTGCATGGGCTCAAAAATCCAGTTATAAGGTTGGTTTGATAGAGGATAAGGCTGAGTGAGTATGATTGCGCTATTGTGTTTAAACCCGGAAAACTCAACACAAATGCTGAAGCTCTGTCGAGAAACCACTCAGGAAGAAACGAATGCCTGGAGCCAAACCCCAACTTAACTGTTACGATACTCGCAGAGATAGCGAGTGCAATAAAGATATGAGCGAACGATTATTTTGTACGACTCTCGTAGATAACGAAAAAGAAATTGAGGTTAAAACTCAATTGAATAATCAGAGTCCTCGTTATCAGTGCTAAGCTGGGAGGTGATGAGCAGTATGAATCTGATAGCTCCAAGTTAGTAAGTAGTTAATAGCGCCTTCTAAATAAAAGTTGGCTTCAAACTCCGAAACAAATATGTAGCCTAAGTTTTTCCAGAAAAGCAACACCTGGATTCAAAATTCTATTACGAGTATACGTACTGTAGGAACAAAGTAGGACGAGAAAACCAATGATATTGCAAGGGGATTTTTGATAAAATCGAAATCTTTGAGGAATACAGATTCAGCCACTATAGATTTAGATTTAGCTGAGGAATTTACCTCAAGGTACGGTTGCCCTTCTATAATTCACACCGATCAAGGATCAAATTTGATCAGTCAGTGCATTCAGATATTTTTGAACATTTTTCGTAAAATTCAGTATGTCATGAACTCTCGATACGTATAGCAATATAGGTGTAGGATACAAATCTACCAAATTCAAGCAGTCATCTCAAAGATAAGTTAATCTGATCATTTACTACCAAATATTGTGGCAGAAAATTAAATTGCAATTTATTTAACTATAGCTCAAATTTTTCAATATTCAAAATATCATTGAAAATTGAAATATCCTGCTCGTAATGGCTTTACGTGCCCAGAGGATGACCGGCTCCTATAAGATGGGATCACGTACACTTCCATCTAATGCAACGCTGCTGAAGACTGGTGATCTTCTCAGCATAAAAACATCAACCCAAAACGAATATCTCGCCCCCTCCCCTTCCCAACCCCTTCTTAATAACTGAAGTTTGGTGGGAAGGACTTTATAACTACAGTTTCCACCATATGAAGAATTGCTACTTAACTTGAACATGATTTCGACTCACAAAATAAACTTATTGTATAAAGGTGATAGTTGGGCGTATCATATAAACATTGAATGATACAAACAATAAAGCAGCCTCGAAAAGGACTGAAACTTTAACTGACATAAGACATGCACACGGAAAATGTAAAGGTTAAGTTTCAGGCGACGAATGGGGACTGGGTGTTTGGAATGCTAGGGGGGCGAATGATCTTAAGTTAAAAGAACTACGAGAAACTATGCATGTAAGAAAACTAGATATTTTATGTGTACCGGAAACAAAGAAAAAGGGATGCGAAAGTAGGGACATAGAAAAAGGGTTGTTGAAAGGCGGATTTGAAATATGGTTAAGAGTAGATAGTGAAACACATCGTAGGGAAGGAGTAGGTCTCATTTTGAATGAAAGAGCGAAGCAGCATCTCCGTGATCATCATTCCGTATGTCCCAGATTGCTGCGGGCTAGAATGAAAGTGGGAATCAGAAGATTATTTATCATAGCATGTTACGCGCCAGTTGGTAGTGATCCCAGAGAAGTTAAAGACGCCTTCTGGGACATTTTAAATGATACGATGAATATTTGTGATCATGGTGAAAGAATAATTCTCCTAGGAGATAAGAATAGATGGATGGGCATCTACAATCAGGAAACAGAAAGAGTACAAGGTAATTTTGGGGATCCAAGAACAAACTATAGCGGAGATAAATTGGTTGGCTCATGCAGAGAAAGGGGTCTCTTTATTACAAATACTTGGTTTAGGCATAAAATGATCCACATGTACACCTGGAAATAAAGGAAATAGCCACAGTATAATTGACTTTGTTGTTGTGGATGAAAGACTAAGATAGCTGATGAAAGACACAAGGGTCATGAGGGGTTCTTAATGCAATACTGACCATTACCTTCTGATCTTCAAAATTAAAACAGGTCGAAGATGGAGAAAAAAGAGAACCAAGAAAACAAAAAAAACGCGAATCAAAATTGAGTACCTACAGAAACCGAATGTGCAAATAGCTTTCCAAAATCAGATAATCGAAAGCCTACGTGATGTAACTTGGGAGGCGCTTATACGGAATAAAGATATAGAAGGCGCATGGACTATGTTCCGGGATATCATTGTTAGATGTGCGATCGAAGTGTGTGGTACCGCGGTTCGAGGAAGAATGTCTGGTGATGCATGGTGGCATCATGAAATTGCGGCTGCCAAAAAAACGTAGAAAGAAGCGTACATGAGAACTTTGAACATGACAGTTCTTAGCGTTGAGGCGAGAAATAGACGTATAAATGATTACAGGCGCAAAAAGAGGACGTTCAAGCGATTAGTTAGAGAAAGTAAAGATAAAATTAGTGCAGAAGAAGAGAAGAAAATACAAAACGACTTTGAAGGAAGCAAGAAACTACTTTATAAAGCAATGAAGGGAATTAAAAGTACAGAATCTGTCAACATGAGACATAGCAAAGGGAAAATGCAATATGAGGCAGGCGGGATTAGATACGCTTTCAGAGACCATTTTAAGGAAGAATCCGGAGATGAAGATATAGGAAACCACAAATGCGATGTGGAACACAATGCATTAGAAAAATCGATTGAGAAAGTCTGTGTCACTGACGTTAGAGATATAATCAAGAACTTGAAAAACGGTCAAGCTTCCGGGGTAGATAGTATTAATGCTGAAATGCTTAAACACGGTTGCGAGTACATACCACATAGACTGTGCGAACTAATAAACCTATGCATCGAAGTAGGAGAAGTCCCAGATGATTGGAAAAAAGCGATTATCGTGCCAATATAAAAAAGAAAGGGGGATAAAAGCGACTGCAATAATTACAGAGGGATCAGCTTATTAAGTACCGTAAGTAAAATAGACTCAAAGATACTTAGTCGTAGGGTAATGAAAATGACAAAAGAAAGATTTGGGAAGTCCAAAGTGGGCTTATGTCTAGAAAGTCATGTACGGATCAAATATTTAGCTTAACACAAATCACAGAAAAAAGTTTGAGTGATCCTAAAAGAGTGCTGAGTAAAAGGATGGCTCCTATAAGCTATTTTTATTTTCTAATTTATACTAATAATTTAATTATTTTGGCTTACATTTTTGGCTTACATTCCTTTTATGAAAATTAAAATTTTCGCGCCTAAAAATAGACATACTCTCGTAAAATTGATTAATGACAATCTATGAAAAAGACCGATTGTTTAAAATCAATCTCTCGAAAGAAACAAACAAATTATTTTAATGAAAAAGAAATGCACATAATATAAAAATAAAATTGATTTACATTTTTAATATTGCCTATTTTTTTTATTTGTCGTTTGTCAGATTTGTTTTGTTTGGATCGTGATTCTGAATAAATTTTTAATAACAAAATTATTTACCAACCAAAAGAATTTCAAGGGCCTTTAAAAATTAAAAAAAGGAAAAGAGCTTTGTACTGAGTGATTAAGTTTGCAATGCATTCTCTTATGTCGTAAAGTAAAATTTAAAAAAAAAACATTTGAAAGGACTAAAAGGAATTTTTCTTTTTTATGAAAGTGGAATTTAATAAAGTGTTAAATAAAAATAAAAATAAAAACATTTGAAAAGAGAAATATTTAAATTAAAATGAAGGTCGAAAATAAAACCGATTTTGATGGAGAATACTGCTTACAAGATAGCGCTAATGTAAACAGGATTTATATACAAATATTTATTTTCTGATTCCCTTTCTCTGATTCTCGCTCGGTAGGTCAAATATAGAGTCGTTTCCAAAGTCTGATATCACTTTTCCAATGAATGGAATTCATAGAATTTACGAAATTCGAGGAATTCACAGAATTCATAATGCGTTCGTAATTCACGGATTTCGTGGTAGTCCGCTAGAGATATTCACGGTATAAAAGAATTACAAAGAATTCACGAGATTCAAGGAATTTACGTCATTCAAAAGAATTTGCGCAATTCAAAAACTTCATGGAATTCACAGAATTCAGCGAATTCAATTAATTCACAGAATTCAAGAAAATTTCGGAATTCATGGAATTAACACAATTTCCAGAATTCACGAAATTCAAACATTTTACGGAATTCAGCGACTTCACAGAACTCACAAAATTAATGAAATTCAAGAAATTTACGGAATTTATGGAATTCACGGAAATTATAGAATTCACGGTATTAATTAAATTCGCGGCATTCATGGATTCATAAAATCAACGGAATTCATTGATTTCACAAAAGCTCATGGAATTCATAGGATGCACGGAATGCAAGCAATTCACCGGATTCAACTAATTCGTGAAATTGATAAAATTGTGGAATTCATAGAATTCACGGAATTTAACAAATTTATTAAATTAAATGTGGTAATGAAATCCAATAAAATTACGGAATACACTGAGTGTATGGAATTCATGGACTTCCACGAATTCCTTGGATTCCATAAACCCATGTATTCCACGAATTTCGTGAATTCCTTCATCTCCATGAATTCTGCGAATCCCTATAATTCCTTGAATTCTATGAATTCCTTGAATTTCGCGAATTTCGAGCATTTCATTAATTTCATTAAGTCGATGAATTGCGTGAATTCCGAAAATCCAGTGAATACCGAAATCCTTGACTTCCATCCATTTCGTAATTGCCATAAATCCCGTGAACTCCTTTAATTCCATGAATTCCATGAAATGCGAAAATGTCCAAAATTCCTCCAATTCCACGCATTCCTTGAATTCCATTAATTTCGTTAATTTCATGAATGCCATAAATTTCGCAAATTCATTCGAATTCCTTGTATTCCACAAATTCTATGAATTCAATAATTTTCGTGAATCGCTTGAATTCCATGAATTCTGCGATATTCGTGACTTCTGTAGATTTAATAAATTTCGCGAATTCCATAGATTTCGTGAATTTCTCCATTGCCATGAATTCCGTGAATTCCGTGAATGATATGTGTTCCGTGAATTTCGTAAATTCCAAAAATTCCTTGAATTCGGTGAATTCCGTGAATTCATTGAATTCCGTACGCTTGCATTGTAGAAGTTTTGTAGAAGTGTTCCAGAATTTCAAACATTTTTAACAGTGTAGGTTATGCTACGTCATGCGTTAACATTCCTGCCTTCAATTTTTAATAATTTTTTTTCTGCTGAACAACTCAACAGAACAACATCAGTAAGCACTTTGAGTTTCATTATATTGAAGCATTTTTTTAAATTCTTTTTTGACAGTGATATCTAGATTTTAGAATATTTCATTTAGATTCTACTCTAAGATCGAATGAAGTCCTTACCTTTAAAATAAGCAAAATAAGTGAAGCAAGTGTAAAGTACCTCCAGAGTTGTTCTTAAAATATAATTTTATATGTGGTTAACAGTTGCCTTCAAATTGGGATTTATAGACACGAATATGTATTATTGACTTTAGCGATTTGAAAAGGAAGAAATTTTTATTTTAATATTTTAAATATTAAGGCCCTTTAGGAGCAGTTAAAAAACAGGCGTGCAGATAATTTCCACCGGTCTTTTTTCAATTATTCAAAAAGCGGAATCGTTTCTTTTAGTGAAAAGGTTTTCTGCTTTTTAAAAATAAATAGTTATAATCAGGTCTGGAATTTTCCGTTTGCTGATTTTAATTCAAAAGCCGATCTACATCTAGTAGACTCAACTGCAGAAGAATCTCTGCTAGGCGAATTTAGGCTCAAAGAACCTGAGGGTTCACAAAACTCCGGGGTTTTTAAACGTAGGATATCGTGGCATAATCCAGGAGAAAGTGATATATCAGAACCAGCTAAAAAGAGGTGCGTTTGGCTAGCACCTCCAGAATGGAATTTTAATACTTTCTTCATGCCATAACTTTGGGCTTTTTGGGGCAGCGATTACGACTTTTCGGCTCTTTAAGTTTCCTCAAAAATCCCACTTTTGTGTGGAGGTTCTGGCCGCCAGCTCCTCCACTACAGAAAATTGAACGAATTAAAAAATTCAATCGCGCCAGGTTTGGTTGCTTTTTTTATCTTAAAACAAAGCTCAGGGTTTATCCCGTAGGACTATGTTGCTCAGAAAGTCGGATTCAAAATTTTAATTCATGAAAATAAGCGTTGAGTACTCTGGTAGGTTCATGACGCGGATTCCCAAGCCCCCGCTCGTAGCACAACGTGCTACAACTTTATTGGCTTTTTTGAAGTCTTCTTGGGCACCGAAGCCGATTTTTTAGCCTTTTTTTCTCAATAAAAAAACTGGGTTTTGTGGTGAAGGTGCTGCCCGCTAGTACCTTTACTACAGAAAAAAAAATTAAACAAATCCTCAGTGTCAGAATTTTGGGTTTTTTTTTGGCCCTCAAAAACCGAAAAATTGATTTTCAAAAAAAAGCAACCCCTATTTCCTAAAAATTGCCCGCATAACTTACGCACCCAGTCGAGATGCAAGCATACCCGAATATTGTGCTATTTTCGGCCCCTTAAAACACTCACAAATTTTTTCCAAAAACCAACCCTAACCATACAAAAATCCCAACGAAAAAGGTATGAAATAAGTACGAGAATAAATATACCGTAGGTCTGAGATTGTTTTGAGCTCATTAGGAATAGCAATTTATATCGCCAAAAAACAACGCATAACACTAGCAGCTCCCCGTAACGCACGGGTGATTCTTTGTAGTTAATTTTTTTTGCGATTTCAGTTGAAGACATCTGAGACAGGATTCATTGAATTTGATAGGAGTAGTTCCTCGGAGTTAGGAAATATTACTGTGGGGATAAATATGTCTACCAGAGACTAGGAAATCTGTGTGTGTTGTTAAATGTGATAGCGGTAGTTACTAGGGAACGTGTAACATTACTGTGGTAATAGGTATATTAACCGAAGTCTTGAAAAATTATATGTGGTAAGTCTGGTGCGCTTGATTTTTTTAATTCGTTCAATTTACATTAGTAAAGGTGCTGGCAGCTTGCACCTTCATCAAAAACTCGTTTTTTTAAAACTAAAAAAGCCAAAAATCGGCATCTGTGTTCAAAAAAGCCCAAAATTATAATTTTGAAAAATTCGTGTAGACTTTGATTGTAGTTTTGGTACAATTTCTTTTTAATAATGTAATTCTTCTTACAGGCCGTAGGCATATTCTTGGATGCAAGCACACAGGGCCTGAAGTTTTATTATTTATACGAGAAGGGTCCCTTCAATGGAAATTTTACATCTGAGATAGCAGAATCTGCAGATAATCTGCACGATCTCCGTATACCGCCGTAAATTGTGTTCTATAATGCGATTTAAAAGAAAAACGTCATTTGACAAGAATCGTAAAAATTCATGTCTGAGATTTAGAATCTCACTATTTTAGCTTGAAATGTAAGAGCAGCGTTTAACGCATCTAATCATGATAGGCTAATCCAACATTAAAGCATGTAACGTCATCAATTCTTTTTTCAAGAAAGACAGTGCCTATATTTTTTTTGATCAATACATGCGAGAGCATCAAAAAATCTGTGATATTTCTGTCTCATCGTTTACATTTTAAATATAAAATCTGTGACACTCGCCTTTCTGAAAAAAATTGTTAATAAAAAATCAAGTCCAATAAAATTTGATTACTCGGGTAATTCGATATGATTTGCCGTGGTCAACTTTAGTCGAACTAAATCTTAGGTGAAGTTTAAATAAAAGCAATTTAATTAAAATTGGTTTAGTTAAATTAAGCTTTTAAAATGCAGACGGACCAGGATATGGAATCCTTGTGTAAAGATTTTGAATATCTAAATTAAAGTTAAATAAAAACTGTTGATTTGTGCTCAAAACTATTTGTGCTTTGTCCTTCTTTTAGTATAACTTTAAGGTGCTTTAGAAACAAACCTTGTTGTTTCACATAAAATGCGTGAGGTTTCAGGTGTTAAAGTTTATAGCAGCGTGCTTCTACGAAAGCACCAGCGTTTGCTACTTCGGCCTTCAAAGTGCTTCTGTCATTTTGCTGCCAAACGTGATATGTCACTGTGTTGAAACTATTCACGTCCAATAGATCAGTCAGGTACTTTTTAAAATTTTCAATGTCAAGATAAGATTGGCATTCGTTAAAATGACAAGCGTCAATGGGTTCACTGGACATGATATCTTCAAGGCAGTCATGATCCTCTGACAAATGTCTGTCAGTTCCCTCAGTTCAATGTTTAATATCAATCGCATTCAACATTAACTTTACGTTTTCATGATAAACACAGACATAAATGTTGTGAGTTCCACTTGCTCCAGCTAAAACACAGGGCGTTGGTCTTAGTTCTGCGAATTTCGAAAATCGAATCTTCAAATTTTAATGTAGAGCTACAAATCTGGGCATATAATTTTGATAGATTGCACAGAATTAGTCTCACCTGTACTTGCTCACGAGTACCATCTAGTTTTTTGACAGATATGAAATCTTTCTTACCTGGCATCTGTCGACTATTCTCGTCATCTTCTTACAAGTTTATTACCAAACTTTTAGTTTCTTCTGCCAATTTTTGTCCTCGCTTGGCTTCCGGAAAAGTCAAAACTCCACTTTTGTTAACTAAATCTTTCACTTTTCTGGCTCACGTTCAGATGCACCGAATTCTCGCATGATTTGTTTGCGACTTTAAGAGTTAATCGCAAGGGTGAATAGACAACACTTTCCTGAATCTGTAGTGCACTTCTGCTTTAATTCTTCTTTTATTTGATTCAGGACTTCGAGACCCGCTAAGTGATTTTCATCATTGCATCCTTCTTTTTCATTTCTCATTGGCAAGCAAAAACTTGTGTCCTTGTTCATCTTTTCCTCTACATTCATACCAGACTCTTCTATAACTCTAGATGGCTGTAATTGGAGAGTACTACATTCTTTTCTACAAGTACCACATATTTTACTGCCTTTCGATAAATCAGAAAACACGATTTGCTGATTTTCCGTCAGAAACCTTAGATCAATTCTCACTTATATGTTTCTGCTTACCGAAAGGATTTGCACATCTGCTGCGAAAACTTTGCATCGAAGATATGCTCAGCGTTAGATGACCATGGAAGGTCTTGAGCGATCTCGCATTGCTTCGAAAGCAGCGATTCGCAAAAAGACTTGAAAAACTAACTTATAACCTGAACTAAATGAAAAAAAATCACAGAAAAGAAGGATAAACAATTTAAAAATGTATAAATCTAATAAACGAAAACGAAACGCAGGAAATCACAGAAAACACACACAGAAAAATTCTAAACACTATGCGTTGGCTGTTTTGACCTTTCAGGAGACTGAAGTCAGAGTAAAGTAACGCAGTGAAATGTTTTGCTTGATGTCAAGAAACAAATGACTGCCTATGCGATTACCTTTTGTTTCTTGGTACAATATGAGAAAAAAATGAAAATCTATGTACGTGTATGTCTTTTGGTTTTCGCCTATACACGAAACTAAGTTTAATCCAGCTAAAGAAAGGATGAATCCTTTATAAATCGTTTGTATGAATAGCTTAAACTAGCGTTAATTGATTTACAGTCTGTTAAGTAAGAGCGTGTCCAGCATAGCTTGCAATCGGTGAGTGATATCGACTTCAATTCTTTCTTGATCGGTAGAGGGATCCTCTGCCTTTGGCGCTTTGAAAAAAAAATTTCAGTCGAAGTCAATCTTCCGTCGGGAAAGCACTTAAATCGAGATGAGTGATATCTACATACGCAAAGCGCTTCGAGGCCGCGTTCCTTTGGACACGTTTCCTTTTTGGTCACTTTTCCTACCGAACCACGATTTGGAAGGTCATCGACGATTTTTGACTCTTTAAATCGTTGAACCCACTTCTTGACAAACGATACCGACTTTTAATGTATTTAGCCGCCACTACATAGTTCATTTTTGGTCCTTTAGGGTGTGTGCAAAGGTACACGGACTCGAAGCGCTTTGCGTAAATGTCATTCATCGCGATTTTAGTGTTTTCCCGACGGAAGGTTGACTTCGACTGAAATTTTTCTTTTAAAGCGCCAAAGACAGAGGTTCCCTCTACTGATCGAAAAAGAATTGATGTCGATATCACTCACCGATTGCAAGCATTGCTGGACACGCTCTTACTTAACAGACTGTAAGCCTTTCACAAGTCTTTTTTATGTGACGGTAATAATGAAAATATACAGGAAAACCAGGACACCCTGTATACCATTGTGCGACATTTATTCTTCATATCTCTATCACGTATTTGATATGTTGACAAACTTAGCAGTGTGCTTTATCTCTTGCTTGCACTTCCTGATGTCTTTATAGATTATGGCTTTAAACAATAATAATGCAATCCACTCAGCAGACAGAAAAAGTGTCTTCGATTGAAGAACAAGTTTGCAAAGCAAATAATTTTACGCATTCCTATTTCGTTCGCACATGCTCACCTTGCTGTCGGGCCAACAGGAAACTTTACGCCCGCTGCAAGAAACATTGCGCCAGATTCATAAAAATTTTCGCTTTTTGCTAAAAATATTTTCACCTAGCGAAAATTAGGGAAGCCGAGAAGGTTAGTATAGGAGGTGTGAGAAAGAAATAGCATATTGAGATATAAGAGATGTTAGAAATAAACGGAGAGGAGGGAGAGAGCAATATTTGCTTTTACCTCCGAAAACTTCTTGAAATCCTTAATATATTATTAAATTTCTTAATTTACTCTCTCTTGGACTGCCGTAAATTTGTTTAAAATTTTTTTAAATATCTTGAAACTTTTGAAAGCCTTAACATTCCTTAAAGTAACTAAATTCTTGGAATTCCCATTAATTTCTTTAAAATTAAATTTATATTTATTTATTTATCGCATAAATCCTAGTATACTTATGAATGTTATTTTTTATGAAAAAAAATAATATATCCACTTTTTCCCTTATTTATTTAACGATAAGAACAAACAATAAATAAGAAAAAAGTGCATAAAGCTTTTTCATTTAATTATTAAAACTGCCTTGAAAAAAGCATTGCCCAAAAATAATATTTACGTCTAATGTACCCCAAAATATTCGATATATGAAATCACGCCTTCTTGTCTCGAATAATATTATACCATAAAAAAATCTTTATTGAAAAAGTACGAATTACATATGCTGAAACTTGACAATAAGTTAAGGGACTTGACAATGAATCACTCTCAGTCACCTCTGACAACATTTCGAAATTAGTAGCTATTTAATTAAGAAATGGGAAAAATTATAATTGTGTACACTCCGAATCAGTTTTATCTTGTTCTTGTTTACCTCGTTCTGGAGATTCGAAACAACATCTTACCACTCATGACACACTTGTTGCCTTGAAAATATTGAAATTTTACATATTGTAAGAAAAACTTGTACCACAGGTACTATTGAAATGCCCTAAAATTTACTGATTAAACGAACTTACCTGTAAGTGAAGTTCTATCAGAATTGTATAGAGCGCCTCTTCCGAATAGATCATTATGTAGTGCCCCCACTATATACCGATGTCGCCACAATCTTAAAAGTAAAAAAAAAACTTTCCTGCCAATCCGTCGCGCCACCCTCGGCCAGATTCTCATTCTTTAAAACACAGCCGTAATATATTAGGGACCAAATTTAATGATGAATAAAAATCATGAACTTATAAGGGAAATTCAAAAAAGGGGTGGGAATGATCTATTCGGAAGAGGCGCTCTATACAATTCTGATAGAACTTCACTCACAGGTAAGTTCGTTTAATCAGTAAATTATATTTCGCGCCTCTTCCTCTAGATCATTATGTAGTTGTTTAAAGTCATTACGGCATTTATGTATTGAACAAATTATATTTGAAAAAACAAATTGCAAGCAGAAAATTAAGTTGTACTTAAAATAGCATCTGCAAACGCTCTCTGATTTGACACAATAGGTCTATTATAAAATCGAGCGAACGTAACAGAATCTCAGCAAGCTAAGCATCAAAAATATTAGTATCAACGCCGCTCCCTTCAAGAACCTTCTTAATCCATCGACTCAGGGACTGACTAGAAACTGCTGAATGCGGTTTCCTGAGAGCGATAAACAGCTTAGTCTCACTACCCCTTAAATCTCTAGTTTTTTCTAAGTAAACCTCT
>JAAAKG020112457.1:0-15402 GCA_010014905.2 Druon quercuslanigerum
GTGAATTAACTGTAACTTAAAAAGTAGTGTAATAAATAATATAATTTTAGTAAAACATAACCCTATATGGCTTTTTTTAATAAAAATTAATATTTATAATTTGTTGCTTCAATTAGATAATCATATCTGTGGCTAAGAAATTGGATATCTGTTTTTTTGTTGACTGAATTGTTATTCTTTTAAATGTTAAACATTTCTTTAAACATTCTGCGTTTATAATTACTTTCTGAATCTAGGATTTTGCACAGCTAAAGTTGAACATTTATGGAGAATATTTAAAAGTTAGTTGTGTGTTTTTATTATTTTCCTTATTAATTATCACAAACTGTGATAACTGTGCTTGTTTTTTAAAGAATTTAGCTTAGGGAGTTGTGTAAGATAGTGACTAGTGGCCATCATATACCACGTCAAAATTTCTTAGCGGATACGAGATAAAAAGATTAATCATCAAATTTAAATTGACTACGTAGAATATAAAGCTTTAACTTTGATGTATATCTGTAAAAGAAACCATCTTGTTAAAATTTCATCCCTTTCAAAATCAGTAGCATCTACTATCCTCTACCGTCCTTTACTCTTATAAATATGAGGATCAGTTCCGGTACAATATTTCTCGCTATTGCCGCTTTCCTTAATTCTATAGGTAAATATATGATAATATATATAATCTCATATGCATTAGTTAAGTACACCAGAAAAAGGAACCCGATTTTTTTTAGACACATTTTTTAAAAAGTATCAATTTTCCACATATACGATATTCTTAAATAAAATCGTTAAGTTTGGCTAAAATATTGTCCTTGGTTCAATGTTTAACTGTTTTGTTTGAAATGATCGATTATGTTGAAAATGATTTAATGTGTTTATTGAAGACAAATTTTCTTGGTTCAGAATTATTAATAGAAATGTAAAATTCATGTCTTTGGTTTATAAATTTATTTATTTTCTAAAAAATTCGCTTTGATTTTTGTTTCAACGAAATCGTTTGATATATAATAATAAAGTGCATCTATATTTGCTGTTTATTCACAGAAATGTCGTCAAGTATGTCGCCCAAAACAAGAGACTTTCTGGCAAATTTTGGGATGAGTAATGACCATGCGAATAATCAAGGTAAACCCTAGTACAAACAAAAATTTGTTACAGAAGCGATATTTAATACAAATTTTGTTTAATACCAGCTTGAAACTACTGATAATTTCTTGAACTAGAAAATATTCTTCCGGCATGAAACTTTGCTTCGAATGTTTAAAAAAAAATGTTCAAAACATATATCGAAACGGAACTTTCTTTTTTCATTATTAACTTTTTAGTATGCACTTTCTTGTTTGAAGCATACCGTCCCGTAAGGTATTTTTTTTGAATAAAAAATATCTTTTTCAGCTCGCTCCTACAAATAATTACTTTCCTGCATGAAAAATATTACATACGAGGGCTGTCCCAAAAGTATCCGACCTACCTCGGTCTCTCGATGCTCGATTTATTCTTCTTCATCCGGGGGTGGCATCTTTCAAAGTAGTCCCCATTTGATTGAACACTCTTAAAAGTCAGACTTCGAAATCGCCCTTAGTGCGTTCGTCGCATTAGTTTCAACAGTCTCTTTATCGTCAAATTTATCTCCCTTAAGCAGCATTTTCAACCGAAGAAGCAGCCAAAAGTCGCAGGGACCTACATCGGGACAGTATGGAGGCCGGCGGAGCTGCGCACCACTGTGTTTCAATTAATACTGCTGCACAAGGTTTGATGCATGCGCTGGAGCATTGTCGTGATAAAGAAGCCAGTCACCGTTTTCCCAAAGTTGCGATCGTTTTCTACTGATTGCATCACGCATTCTTTTCAGAACTTCAACGTAGTACTCTTTGTTAATTGTCTCGCCTGTACAAGCATATTCGTGATAAACAACGCCCTCATAATCGAAAAAAATAATAAACATTGACTTGATGTTGCTTTAAATTTGACGGGCTTTTTCCGACCGAGGCTCGGATGGAAGCTTTCATTGCGAAAATAGTTTTTCCGTTTCAGGATCATAATCATAAACCCATGTTTTATCACCAGTAATAACCTTTTTTGAAAAGTTTTCAATATTGTTGATCATTCCCAGATTTTTCAGATTGTCTTACGCGATTTCTAGTCGAAGGTTTTTTTGTTGGTCTCTGAGCACTTTCGGGAATTTCGACAAAAGTAAAAAAGTCGATGTTAACAAATACACGCTGCGCGGGAACTAAGTCGGTTTATCGGTATCTCGGGCTACTGACGAGAATGCTAGGAGTTGCTGGTTACATTCGTATCCTCCAGAAGTCACCTGAGTCTCTCTGTTCGAAGACATGAACGTAGGTCTGATACTTTTAGGACAGCCCTCGTATAAAAGAGTGCAAATGAGAAATTGTTTATACAGAAATATTAACCGATAAAAGGATTCAGAGACCAATTATCTATCTGCAGACCTGCATGCAGTCGTAACGATGCAGCTTACTAAGAGAGTATTATCTCGCAAAACGCGTAATAGCAAGCACACAGAGTCCAAAAATCTAAAGGAACCGTGTGTAAAGCGTGAGGCTAATGTTTCCGAGCGCGTAGCGCGAAAGGAACACCTAATCGAGCGCGAAGCGCGAGATCCAATAGGTGCGCGCCCTAGGAGCACTCAAACTTGCGAGTGTTTTAACTCACCCTGGGTACATCTAATGAAATGCAAAAAAAGAAGTTAAAGTACCTTAAATGTTGCAACGTTAATCGGGAGAAATTAAAAAACAAATAAATTGCGGATACGAAGGCGCCAAACTGCTGAAGACGTACAACACAGATTCGAAATCAGAAGATCATTCTACATAAGAATAATTCAAAATATTAAAGCAACTCCGAAGATTCGACAAAGGATTGGATTGAACTTCTGAACTAGCACGACTGTGGAGTGTTTTCTGTTCTTGCTGAATTGAGTTGCGTGTGTTGATGGAACTGTATTATATTCTGTAAAAAATTCATCTTAAAACTTTTCCCAGGTCCTTCCTAAATCGTGTTCCCTGAATACTGATAAGCCGGCTTTTAAAAACTTTCCCAGAAGAATCTTTCCTGAATGCCCTCAGTCTTAAAGTAACAACGTACTTTAAAAAAATTGTAATCCTCTTTCTTCTTGCAGAGTCAAGTTCACACTCCGAGAGTTTACCTTATGACGAAACTATTTCTGGTGTTCCTTCTCGTGACCAGCCTCCTCTGCGTGCTAGGTCCAGGTCTCCTCCGCCCCATGCCAGGTGCATGGTTCCACCTACCACTATTCTTTCAAATCATGGAACTGTCTATGGACTTGACCAATTGCAATTGATTCAACTTACTTCCTATAAGAATCCGCAGCGTGTATTTTCACTTCGAAGATACACTTTTCCAGCGGATAAACCAATTCAAGTGACCGTGAAACGTGCAGTCTATGTGCCTATGCCAACCCAAGAACAAATTGTATTATCAACATCAGGTGGTGACGTGTTTGCAATATTGAAGACTACCAGATTTCTTGCTGGAATATATGCAACTGATTTTGGCACTCGCCGAAAATTACGGGCAAAAATAAACATGCACAGCAGTATGATTACGTTCTTGACAACTGATGAACAGGAGGAAACACCAGTTGGCCCAAAGTGTCAAATCCAACTGAGGTTTAAAGTAGAGTATTTGACTTAATGGTCTGCACCAGGAGTACAATTTTGAAAGAAGAATGTAAAAATAAATTATACAATTGTTTGTTAGTTTAAATATGCAAACAAATTTTTTGAATCAATAAGTAACGTTTTAATCTTCTTACTTCCCTAACGTGTTTACATATCCCATTTAAAATTTAATGCCGAATCCTTGTCAACTGTAAATTATTAATTTCAAAGATTCTTCCGTTGAAGCTTTTTGGACTTTATATGCATTTTCTTTAATACATACTTATACGTTTTTTTACATACATTTGTACATCTGTAAATTCTCATTACATGTATCGCGCTTTGGTGCGGGTAGTTTTTTTCTTCTTAGTATTTTTAGTTTGAATAAAGAGCGGAATGATAATCACTTTTATATTTTGGTCGAAAATGCACAGCTAATCTCCTACCGTAATTAAAAATAACACTTTCAGTATTTTATGTTTATTTTTTATAATGTTTAACATAACTTTTCTGCGTCTGAAAGTGCTGTTAACTACGCCTGGCAACTAAGTGTCTACGTCTAGATTTTACGGCGACCAGATATCACTCACGACAAGCAGTTTCCGTTAGTATCAATTTTCGTTCATTTTGGTATTCTAAATAGTATCCTTTTGTGAATATATATAATTCACTTTTGAATCAGAATAATTATGTTCAATAATTTTTATATAAATAAGATGTGTAGAAAATAAAAAGTGTGTGAAAAAATATAAAATATAAAGGCAACAAAAGGAATGGCCAAAGAAAGGTTAAGTTCCTGAAAGTGCTAAAAAATGCTGAGAACTCTTGCTTCACTTCCACCTACAGCCCCGAAGCAGTACGGCAGCTTCATCTCCGCACTTACCATCAAGTCAAAATTTGGTACGGAGTCATGAAGAATCCAGAAGAATGGGGATGTTAGTGAACTAAGGCTGGACACACTCCAGTCAAGGCCACAAAGTGTCAGGGTCTAAAAGTTTTTATGAAATTCCTCTCCTGTCAAGGCAAGAAAGGATGCGGCCGGGTTAAAGTGTTCCATCATTTGTATGGACTGCAATGGAAGTTCATGTGCGCACGATCCTGAAATCTTGGATGACTCAGATGATGAGAAAGCGAGATTATTGTCTATGAGTTCTTGAAGAAATAGTAGATCATGTAGGTTGATATGAATGAGATAAGGATCTAGACGAAAACACACAGAAAAGAAGGAAAAAATTCACACAATTCGTTCACACAAACGCCTAGAGAGGACTGCAGAAAGATCGAAGAGAGCTAGGAGATAAATTTTTAAAATATCTGAGTTGGATTAAATACGTAGATTAGACCTACTGAAAAAACTACAATAAAAAACGCGCTAAGCTAATTGATCTATTCAAACAAATTTTAGGCAACCTGAAATAATCCATTCTATGTCATTTCTCTAGCCATTTTTAGTATCTCTTTAATGCCTTACTAGATAAGGGACGATATTCTATTTCCTTTCTAATCGCGTAGCTTGGACAGAAATTTGGCAGGTCCAGAACTCTCTTGTAGATGGAAGTAATGATAGAAGTAATGTAGTTAGTTAGATAGAATATTTTTCAGGGGCCTGATACCAGTGTTTCGTGTTAGAATACGACAGAGTTCTTACTTATCGATAATCTGTAAGGTTTCAGGTATTAAAAATTATTAAACGGCGTCCTACATTTCCATTAGTGGACCTGGTAAGTTAACTCGAGATTAACAATGAACATAAACTTATTTATTCAAGCAGTACGTTGGGCGTGCTGAGACACATGTGTTCATAAGGAACGATAGCGGCGGACTAACTTCCGGCCCGGGGCTGTACATACTAGAGTAGCAACCCACACGAGACTCGCTGCTCACACAGCATAGAAGAGACACTCAATGGCAACATCAGTCGCTGCCGGGTTAGGTTATTTTATGGCTGGTCGCCACAAATCTAATTGACGGAGACCTCTGTCGTATTCTAACAACAAACACTGGTATTAGGACTTTAAAAATTACACTATCTAACTGACAAACATTCTAACCGAAACTCTGTTTCAATAACTCTGTTTTAAATTTAGAACAATTTATTAAGTTTTTTTCGCGCATTGTTTGCTTCTCTGAACTTCTCTGTAATCGTCCGTTCTCATTTGAAATAAATGTGTGGTATTTTACAATGCCGGAATATGTAATTGCTTCAGTGAATCTAATTTCTAGTTTTTTGGTCATCTGTATGTGATCTTCTTTCGAACTGAAAAGAATTACTGTTTCCTTCGAATGATTCTTAGCCCATTCGAATAACTCCATCGCAGTTAAGATTCTATTCTGTTCTATTCACCTGGACCTTTTTCTTGTGCAGTTGCCTGGAAATGTGTTTCTGCAGAAATTATAAAGGCATATTTATTTTTTAAATCTGCGCAGCTTTATCTATCACATAATTAATTTTGTTAACAAAGCTGAATTTCTTCTTGAGGTACTCGTTGATGAGATTTTGAAATGTGTACACACTACAGTGTCATGACTTAAACAATCTAAATTTATTGCCATACTAAAATTCTTTATTTCGTTTCCATCTTTGTAATGTATAACTACTGTAAATATAGTTGCTTGAGTATTGTTCCAATGGGAAGATTGTGCAGCATTTTGAATGATGAAAGTATAATTTTCAGCAATGTCAAACAAAATGAAGTACGCTCCTTATTTTAGAATAACTTTAAGGTCATTGTGTCGAAACTATTTTATTTTATTAAGTCATTAATTACCTAGCCGCTAACTAAGTTTGTTTACATTATAAATTACACACTAATTGAACTTCTATTTTTTAAATTGTGTCTTATAAATTTGCATGATAAAAGTTTATTTATTCCTGAAATACCTTCATTTCAATTATGTAATTGTTTTGTAAGTTTGTGTGATATTTTTATAAGATAATGTATCCGTCTAGTAAAATATTAAAAGCAAGGTCCCTAATCCTTAAGAGATCTCAAAAATAGGTTCTTTAATAAATGTCTATATTTTTCAAGACTTTCTTTCGTTCTTATACAAAACAATACTTTTTTTTTAATTTTACATAAATTAGCAGATAGAAGATTAAAGTGTTTATATTCAATGGTATTAAAATTGTAAAATCGTGAAAAGGCAATATCGCATACCTATTTTAAATCACAAAAGAGGAAGAACTTTTCTATCTTATTTTTTTTGGTACCTCAAAAATTTTTATAAAAATATGAGAATTTTGAATTTTTTAGATCCTTGAAAGACAAAAAGAGTTAAATGTCTTGATTATTTTAAAAAATTCATAATTTCGAAATTACTTTCCTATTACTTTTTATTTTTTATTTTTAAGTAAATATTAGGAACTTTTTCTGAAACGTTTTCTAATGCCAAAAGGAACCTTTACCTCCATGCATTGGTAACAACTAGTAAAATAAAGAGTATGCTGTGCTACGAATGGGACATACAATATTTCACGACATACTGAACATAGTGACGACATATTGATTGAAATTCCAGTTTGCTCGGAAACTTTTACCTTTAGAGACGTAGTGTTTATTATCAAAAATTTGCATTTTAGCTACTATTTTCACAACTTAAAAAAAACTATTTTGCATTTAGATGATATTTTCCAAATATTTCAGACAGAGTTTTGATTCCAATTATTGCGTCTATTAGTTGCTTTCGTGCAATAAACATTCGACTTAGGGCAAATATGTTCAGACAGTATTTATACACCCTCGATCAGTTTAATGAAGACGCTTGATCTGCTGAAGGAACACCACACAGATTCAGAATAAGGAGATCATTCCTTATAAAAGCCATTAAGAATATTGCGGTGACTTTGACAATCCGACACAAGAATCGGTTTGGCGTCTGGACTAGCGCGGCTGTGCAGTGTTTTCTAATTTCTTAGAATTCTATTGCGTTTGTTTATAAAAGAGTATTATATTCGATAAAAATATATCCGAAATAAAACTTTTTCAAGATCTTTCCCAAATAATGTTCTCTGAATATTGATGTTCTAGGTATTAATAGGTTTCCCAGAAGCATTTTCCTTTAATGACCTCGATTTTAAAACATCAATGTATTTAAAAAAACTGTAATCCACTTTCTTCATTACAGATTCAAGGTCACATTTAAAGTGTATAACTGATAGCGAAACTATTCCTGGTGTTCTTCATCGTCAACCTTTTAATTCTGCCGAATCTCCTTCTCGTGCCCAGCCTTTTCTGCATCACATGCATGAGGGTGACGTCTTTGCCATATTTGAGACTAGCAGAGTTCTTGCTGGAATATATACAAATGATCGTCGCAATAACAGTTGCAATTAATAATAATACAAATGAAACAATGTATTTCAATCTGCACAGATAGATAATGTATTTGACTGACTATACTAGTTGTCTGAATTGAATGATTTATCTGAATTGTCTGACCTTCTGGAATAATTAATGAGTTAGTGGTAGAATTTTTACGTCAAAAAATTTCTTGTATCTCTTGTCATTTTTCTATTAATTATAGTTTGTTTTTTAATGGTATTATTCTCTTAAAAATTTCTTTATGATTCATTTTTTCTTTATCTTGCATAGTTCGACCAGACAAGGAAATGAAAATCAATTTCATATTTCAGACTTAACTTAATTTATTCTCTTTTTCCAGTTTTTAAAAACTTTAGCCTTATTTTTTAGCCTAACTACTAATTGAATTAAAAAAACCTAATCAGGAATTCCAAAAATTTTTTGTTTAAAAGCTTATTTATTAATTTAGAATTGCAACATTGAACTGTTTTGTTGGGCACCAATTTTTGATTTCTTAATGGATTTTGCATCCGGCAATTCAATTACAATTGAACGCAAAAGATTTGATATCCAAATTATCCAAACAATATTTAGATACGAGCGTCCTGACGCCAAGGAAGTAAGTAAAATTTTTTTATCGCCCTATGTTTCTCTTAAGTTTCCTTTTCCTTTTCTTATTTCAACAAACAAAGTATAAAGTACTGATGTTGACTATGCTTTCAAAATAATTAAGTTCCTCATGCATTATTTAATTAGGCTTATGTAGCAGTAATATGAATGTTGTAATTTTAGAATAAAAGTGCAAACAAAAAGTAAATAAAAAATCCATCATAATTTTACTGTTTTATACGTAACTAAGTAGGAGAGGTTTAATTGTAAATTAACGCATCTGTGCCCCAATCTGTTGAAGAATTTTCTTTTACTTGTTATATAGATATTTCTTTTTTATTTTTCTCAGCCTCATATATATGATTGTATATATGTAAATATGTATAAATTTTTGCATTTCTTTGGGTTCTTTTTTTCCATATTTTTCTCATGTTGAATTTGTATTTTTCTAACTACTTCCACAATTTTTTCCCCATTTGTCCTTTTTTTATTTCCCCTGCTTCCTTTTTCATATCTTATCTTTTCCTTCAATACCTTCTTTACTTTTTTATCGGCTAAAATTGGCTAAGATTGGTGCTGTTCTTAGTAATTGTTTATTAGTCGTAAATGCCTGTTCCCGTTTGCTACCCCATTCCCACTTCACTCACTGCTTAATGGCCTTTGCAGCGGTTCTATGATTTATGCAAACTTTAAAATGAATTTCCTGCATTAAGATGCCATTCTTATCATCATTTATATTTGTTTAATTGCTTCTGAGCTTTCAAAAATTAAAACAGGTTTCATCTTTTCTTCATCTACCTGTAACTCTTTTTCATTTACTTTGAATCCCAAATATTTTATTCTGAACAACCAAATTCGCATTTGCCTAAACCTGTCTAAACCTATTGTTGAGCATTCATCAAACTAAATAACATCTTTTTAAAATAGTACATTCCTTCTTTTCGGAACAATAAAAGCTTTACTTGGTTTTGATTCTTCGTCTAGCGGTATTTGATGATATGTTGCACAGAGATCAATTTTAGTATAAATTCTTCTTGGTTATTCCATTTACCTTACTATAATCTTAACAAAATCAGTATTTTCCATTAGCTTTTTTATTTATTATGATTGGATTCAACTAAATACTCTTTGACGGTTCTATATTTTTTCCTAATAGCAGTTTGTCTACTATTCTTTTATTTCAATTGATACGTAATAATAGCTTCGTTTTATTGGTTTATCAGCTTGTCCACCTATTTTATGGCTATTCAAAAGTGTCGGTTTTAATGCTGTTTCCTAATCTATCTCTGATGTTAGTTTGAACTAAGTTCCTTAGCTGACGAAACTGTGCTTGTATCAGTGGATATCGCAAATTGCTTAAGAAATGAAGTTCGGTAAGAGCACAGAAGATTGATTTGACAATTTATTTATTTTTCCAAATCATAGGTCACTAACTGCTCCTCAAATTTGCACTCATCTGCATATGCAAGATTTCTTATTTTGGTTTGATTTCGGTTATGGATTAAGTACAGATATATTTGTATTTAATATTGATAATATCGTGATTAGATATAAATGGAATGGGATGGTGGCTATAAGAATTCAGCTTATCAATATCATCTAATATCATTAGGTCTATTCAGCAACTGGAATGATCATTCTTTTTAAGGTATTTTGTAATTATGTAATTGGACTTAAATATCCTAAATTTCCCAGTTATAAACTAAAGCAGGCCATTTTGTATACATGAATATATAAGGAAACGTATTTCAAAAATTACTTTTCTTCAAAATCTGTATCATCTATTGTCGTGTTCCATCTTTTACTCTCATAAAAATGAGGATCAGTGTCTGCACACTATTTCTCGCTCTTTCTGCTTTCCTTAGCGCTCGATTTTTCTGTGACGAATATTTTAAGTTAAAGCATGAAATTAATGTTATTAAAAAATATGTGTATATTAATTACATCACGGTATCTATTTCTTTGAAAGTTAAAGTCGCGAGATCTCGCATACACTTTTCAATCCAGAAATATTTATTATTAGCAGAATAGAAAATTTCAAACAAAATAGTTTAATTTATAACAAAAAAAATAATTTTTTAACAAGTTGATAGAATTTAAACAAAGTATCTGAATTTTCAAACAAAAAATATGATTTTACAACGAACTAAATTGTAATTGAAAAGCAATCTTCTTCAAGCAAAAAAATACGAATTTTCAACAAAGTGGTTAAATCTGAAAACGAAACAGATTTTTGCATTTCTTAAAAACTAAAGCTTTTTGTTGCAAATTTAACCATTTTTGTAAAATATTGGTTGAAAAGCGTTCCTCATGTTGAAAATGATTTTTTGTGTTGAAAATTCATATTTTCTATTTGGTAAGCAGAAAAAGCTCATCCGTCCGTAAACACGATAACTCTCGAAAAAGTGACAGGATCAAATCGATTTTTGGCACACTTTTTGAAGAACCTAAAAGAAAGAATATTTTCTTTAACCAGGCATTTTGGATAAAAAATCAAAAGGTTAGAGCATTTTCAAAATTTTGAGGACTAATTTTTTGTATACTACAAATTTTTATATAGCTATTTATAGCACTTTGAAAGCCAATCAATTTATCTTGATGTTTTTTTTCGGTAAAAAATAAAATTCTCAGAGTTATAGCGATCTACAAATTCTTTTATACTCACTTCTTGATAGGACGCTTACTTTTTGTTTTATTCGTGAAAAATAACATTGAAAATAAAAAAAAATCAACATTTTTTTTGCATCACTTTTAATAGGATACGTAGTTTTGATTTTATTCAGAAATATTACATCAAAAATAAAAATGCAAAATTTGTAAAAAACGAAAAAAGGTACGAAATCAAATTGATAGAAAAAGTTATTCACGCAAAAAAGAGATACAAAATTGTAATAATGTATTATATTCTTGTCATTTTAGATTGAAAAGGTATTACAATTGCCCAAAATTTGACACCACAACATTTAAATTTTGAACCAAATAACGCAAACTACGAAAAAAAGTCTCAAAGTGAAATTATAGCTGTTGCAAAATCCTAAAAAAAGTCTTTTAACCATTTTTCAATACAAATCACAAAAAAGTTATAAAATAAATATAAATTTAGTTAAATGTTTACTCATAAATAAATGGTGTAAATGAGGAATTATTTATACAGAAACATTAATCGATAAAAGGATTTAGAGTCTAATTATCTATCTGCGGACCTGTATGCAGTAGAAGCTTGAGCGACACTTAAACAAATTTTAATATTATTTTAAATTCGGTCGTTGAATTTAATTTTCCTAATTTTTATTTGTCTAGTAAATATTGAGGCAACTCCGAAGATTTTCCAAAGGATTGGAATTAACTTCTAGACTAGCACGACTGTGCAGTGTTTGCCGTTCTTGCTTAATTCAGTTGCCTGTGTTTATGAAAGCGCATTATATTCTATAAAAAAAGCATCTTAAAACTTTTCCCAGGTCCTTTCTAAATCGTGTTCCCTGAATACTGATAGGCCGGCTTTTGAAAACTTTCCCAGAATAATCTTCCCTGAATGCTCTCAGTCTTGAAGTAACAAAATACTTTAAAAAAATTGTAATCCTCTTTCTTCTTGCAGAGTTAAGTTCACACTCCGAGTGTAAGCCGAGTGTGTACCTTATAACGAAACTATTTTTTATGTTTCTCCTCGTGAGCCTTCTAACTCTCCTAACAGGCACTCTCCTGCCAGGTCTTCTTCTCGTAAACAGCCTCCTTTGCGTTCCAGGTCCAGGTTTCCTCCAGCCTGTGCCAGGTACATGGTTCCACCTACCACTTTTCTTTTAAATCATGGAATTCTATATGGACTTGACCAACTCAAATCGATTCGGCTCACTTCCTATAAGAATCTACACCGGCTAATTGAACTTCGAAGATACACTTTTTTAGCGAATAAACCAATTCAAGTTACCGTGAAACGTGCAGTCTATGTGCCTATGCCAACCCAAGAACAAATTGTATTATCAGCATCGGGTGGTGACGTATTTGCAATATTGAAGACTAGCAGATTTCTTGCTGGAATATATACAACTGATCCTCGCACTCACAAGAAATTACGGGCAAAAATAAACATGCACAGCAGAATGATTACGTTCTTGACAACTGATGAACAGGAAGAAACACCAGTTGGCCCAAAGTGTCAAATCCAACTGAGGTTTAGAGTAGAGTATTTGACGCAATGGTCTGCAACAGGAGTACAATTATAAAAGAAGAATGTAAAAATAAAATATAAAATTGTTTGTAAGTAAAAATGTGCAACAAATGTTTTAAAGTAACTAGTAATGTTTTAATCCCCTTCCATTATTCTTCTTACACACTTATACATTCTTTCTGCATTCATTTATGCATCTGTAAATTCTCATGACATATATCGCGCTTTGTACTCTATTACAGTTTCTCTAAAACCAAAAACATTCTATATTATTTTTAAACTCAATTAAATTATATGTGCATTATATTAATTTATGTAACTTTCTGGGCCACTGATTTAATGATAAATTCTAACGTAAAACATTATCTTGTATCTCATGTCATTTTTCTATTATTTCTGTCTTTTTTTATTAGTATTTTTCGCTCAACAATCAGTTTGATGTTTCAGGCTAAAACGTCTTTACCTTATTCTCCTAAAAAAAAAGTTATTTTCTTTCTTCAGTTCTTAACAAACTTCCGCATGTTTCCCTTTTCCCTCCATCTATCATTTTATTGCTGGAATGCAAACTGAATTAAACGAAACCAATAAGAAAATTTAATAATCGTTCGTTGAAAGCTCATTTTTTTAAATTAAAGTTCTACTTCAATATTTTTCGTACGGAATTAATCTCTTCTTTTTTTAAATTCATGTTTCTCGTTGAAAATTCATCACTTGGTTGAAGGTTGAATTCTTCTCTTAAATATTTATTTTTTGTTTACAGTTGTTTTTTTTTATTGGAACTTAAATTATTTTTCCAAAAAATCGTTTGTTCTTCTTCCAAATTAATTTTTTTCTGATAAAAATTTAAATATACCATTTCTTCTTAACTATTCAAGCAGTTTGTTTATAAAACCAAACATTTTGGTAGAAAATTGAACTGTTTTACGGCAAAAAATCATTTTCTTTATTATAAAATTTATTTTTTTGGTTAAGAATTTATATACTTGTTTAAGAGTTTCTGTTAAAAATTCATTTTATTGTTCTTAGCGATTCATAATTTTACTTCCAAATTTTTCTTCCCCGTTAAAAATTCGTGTATTTTGTTAAAAATCTATCTTTTTTGTTAAAAAATTCATAGTTATCATGTACCGTTTTTAGGTAATAATCTCAAATGTTTTCACTCTGTTATGTTTATTTATTATGACTTAGAACATAAATTTTCTGCAACTAGATATCCAGGAACTAGATTTCACGCAACACAAAGCGTTTGTCTTTTTATCGTGCCATAACGAAGACCTTTGAAGATAAACATTCATAACTGAAATTCTTAAAATCAAAGTTTTTCTAGGATTTTTTTTTGAAATGCTCTAGAGTCAAGTTGTGTTCTTCACTTCTTTCTTACGAAAACGAAAACAATTAAATACATGTCTTTTCTTCGGCTCAGGTTTTGAATATCAGACAATAAATCTAAAATGTACATTGATCCGTGTAATCGTATAATTTTATCGTTCCAATTCCCTTTTTTATGATACATCTCTTGCCTTATATCTATATACAGAGTGTCTAAAAAGTCTCGGGACGGTTGCATATTTCCTCAGGTAAAATATTTTTTTTAAAAATAAAGGCCATTCCTGATTTATGTCTGCAATCGATAAAGAGAAAAATTCTACGTTCAGATACGTACCCAAGCCATAGGTCAGTTTCAAGGTCATTTAGAGTCTATTTGAAATTAACAAAGTTTTCTAAGAGCTCAGTGCAACTCCTGAAGTAAATTACAACGAGAAATTCATTGGTGAGCTCTGTATTGATTTTAGTTACAGCATTTTAAATATTGTTAAATCATAAGGAAATTTTGCATTAAAAGTTACAGGGTTTCTGATGAGCGTTCTGTTTCTCCGCAGAGTTATACAGTCCTATACCTTTTTCGATACCTAAGTCAATACCCAAGGCGATATCATAAGTCCTATACCGTTTTTCCATACGAATATTACGAATTGAAACTAAATTTACGTATTACGAGTACATACTTACTATCTTTCGCTAAAAGATTATTATAACGCAAGCTAAACTTTCGAAGCGAGAGAGGGTATCTGTATTAATTATGCGATGTTGCGGAGCTGGAGTTCGATCTTATGATGAAGTTCGTTTGCTTTTTAATCGCACTTTTCGTAATGAAGAAGGGTTAAATCCTGCCTAAAAATAAACATTGAAGCTTGGAAACCCCAGATTTGACAATGTTGAACTGGAATGGCTTTCCAATAGCTCGGACTTCAATCCATTGCATTATTTTTCCTTAAATTAAACTACGAAAATACGCTACAGAAGAATTTCAAAAGTGGCAGATAAATGCAAGCAGGCCATCCGTAATGCTCTACGAATCATTCACATCGATATCTTACATTGAATATTCTCAGAATTCAAAAGAAGAATTTACTACAATGCTCAAAGTAATGGGACATGCTTTAAAGACAAATTGCATTATTAATGCCATGACTTGTGAAAAAACTTAGGAACTGACCTTCCACATACTTTAATATAATTTAAGATAATCGCATTTATATATTGTGACGTTGTAGATTTTACAACGCACAAGAATCGATTGTAATTGTAAATTAAAAAGATTTCTAGCACCTCATAGTTCGCACGATGCTCCACGGCTCGCTTTGTTCATATTTTTGTAATTAAATATTAGGCTAATTAGTTCCGATTTCCA
>JAAAKG020112468.1:0-15402 GCA_010014905.2 Druon quercuslanigerum
TGGTAATGTTCTACCAGAAACTTACATTTTCATAAGAATAGTTTAATTTTTAACGAAAAACTTAAATCTGCAGCACATGTACAATTAAAAAATTCCATGTCTTTTCATAAAGATACTTTTATAAATTATAAAAAATCGTTATTTAATTTTATATAATACATAAAAATATCGTTTCTATATTTAGTTAAATATTCATAATTATTTTTTGGAAATTGTTCCTTTTTGTGTAAAAATGCTCCCTGAATTTTGACAAAATTAAACAAAATATTTAGTTGTCTTTCAAAACACTTTTTGCGAGAAATGTCTTATTTTATTTTAATTACAGTAATTAATGGATTATTTTACTGTGAAATACATATATTGTTTAATTTTTAATTAACTACATCATCACATTTTTTCCATTTTTGCCAAACATTGCTTACTGTTTTAATTGTCGCTGGACGGCTGTTATTATAAAAGTTACAAAATGAAATATTCCATTAGCAAGGGCAATTAAAATAAATTAAGCAATTTTTCGCCTATAAATTGGAAATATTTTTTTATGTTGCCAAAATTGATTGGACGTAGCACAGAAAGGAATAATTTGTAGGGGAGAAACAATTTTAGAAAAATTGCAGCCTTTTTTGATCCTATTTTTTGCTACTTGAACAAGAAACCTGAAATTATCAGGGATGTTTTTTTAGATTTGGTCACGGGATAATGTAGAAATTTTGAAAATTTATTTTTTCGGTCATCCTGATATAATTTGCATGTCAGTAATTTATTTTTGGATTGAAAATTCAAGTATTATGCCAAAAGTTTAATTTTTTGTGAAGAATTCATATTCTGGTTTAAACAATTCCACTGAAATCTTTTTCGGTTGAAGATTCAACATGTTTTAATTCCCCTTTTTGGCATAAAAAATCATCCGTTTTAATAAAAATTTCATCTTTTGTTTAAAAAAATGCAACTGTTTAATTAAAAATGAATTGTAATAAAGTTTAGGATTTAATTATTTTTTCGAAAATTCGTCTTGTTTGGTTGAATTCAACTGATTTTTTTGAAATTGGTTGTTGAAATATCTATTATATTACTTTATTTGCTGAAAATTCAGCTTTTTTCGTTAAAAATTAATCTGCTTGAATTCAAATTTAAAATGGTTGAACCATTTTGTTAAGAAATTATTTTTCTGTTAAAGTTTCATCATATTATTTGAAAATACTTCTCTACTTTAAATTTCGTTTTCTTCTTTTTGGTTTTAAATTAATTTTTTAAGTGAAAATTTTCCACTTTTGGTTGAAAATTGATCTTATTTAGTTGAAAATTCAACTATGTATGTAAGAGTTTGAAAAACTCATATATTTTGTTGAAATTTCGTCTTTTTGATTCAAAATTGTTCTTTTGCGATTTAAAATTCTTTTTCTTGTGTGGAAATTTCATATATTTTTTTAAATATCAACAATTAAATTTTTGTTTGATAATCCATCTTTTTTAGGTTGACAACCCAACTATTTTGCTTAAAATGAATCTATTTTGTTGAAACTCTAATTCGACCATTTAGTTGAATATTCAACAATTTGGCAAATTTTTAAATAATTTGTTACATATCCAAATATTTTGAAGTAACTTTTGTGTTTGAAAATTCAACTGTTTTGTTGAAATTTGGCCTTTTAAATTCATAATAATATTTTATAGTAGAAAAGTAATTTTTCTTGGTTAAAATGAATAAACTATACATTTGGATATAAAATTGTTTTATTTCGTTTATAAAAGATTCGACGTTAATATTTTTACTAGATTAAAATGCTTCTTTTTAAATATTATTATTTAGGAAAAATAACAAATTGTTCAGGGATGATTCAGTGAATTTTGAAAATGTAGTATTTCGGTCATCCTGTTAGCAATCTGACTAATTAAATTAAAGTTACTAAAATATCTTATGAATATGCAATCTGTATGTATATATTCTAATTTTCGGATATGATACACCTGAATTGGGAAACAGCCTCAGGCTACATCGCCTCGCAGCTAGGATAATAGTTATCAGAGTTGTTGGAATAAGTTCGCGTTATCAGAACCAGACACTGACTGGTTTCACTCGGTTAGCGTGTTTTGGTTTAATCCCAAACCACACATTCAATATACGTACACGATACTTGTTATACCAAGACGTCTTACGCATTACGGGTAAGGTGCACGATCCCTCTCGTCAACGAATATCGCGCTCATCATCTGTAGGTAACTTGCAAAGTAGCAGGTGAACATCGATCACACGCTATCTTCCATTAGCCGTTTGTTTATCGTCTCTAATAATTTTCACGCCCTCGTTTATCCACTTTTCGCGTAATTAAATCCCTCCACCAATCCCGAAATTCATTGACTTTATCGCTGATTGCAAAAATGACAACTTTCTCATTTCCATGAATTTTCCCGTTTTTAATTCGTGGTTGTCGAATTTAAATCCGGTCCGTATTGCATGATTATGCAAATTTTCATAACAGGCTTTGGTATTTTTAATTTTTAACCCTGACAACTGCCCTAAATATAGGTGTTACATTATATTAAATTTTTTATATAATCCCCTATTTCCCCTTAAATTCAAAACATTGGTATTTATTGAACGGCTAAACGCCCTTCCTCAACGATTAAATCACATTGAGAAACTTTCCTTTTCTCAAATGATTAACCAAACCCGACAGAAAGAATCAATTTTGCAATGAAAAATCAAAAAAATTTATAGAGAGGAAAGCAGAAGAAATAAGGAGATTTTCAACAAAAATAGGGGCAGCATAAATTCTTTAATAGAAAATTAATGTAGGTACATACTAATATTGCATTCCAATTAAAATGCTTCAAATTCCTTTCAAGAAAAAATATTGCATTTTCAACAAAATAGATGAATAATCATGCAAACACTTGAATTTTCAACCATAAAACTGAATTTTCCAGCAAAAAATACCATTTTTATACCAAACAGTGTGATTCTTAACACAATATGAATTTTCAACAAAACATTTTTATTTAAAATCGACGAATTTAACTACATTACTGGATCTTTAACAAAATAATTTATTTTCAAACCAATTATTACAATTTCTATAAAAAAGATTAACATACAAGACAATGTATTTAATATTTCAATTAAACAAGCTTTTTATTTAAAATAAAAAGCAGTTGAATTCAAAAAACAAAAAAAGAGATTTTTCAACAAAATATGTACATTTTCAACCAGTATGAGTTTTTAACTAAAATTATTAATCTTTAACATTCATCCAAAAACGACAACATTTCACACAAAAAATTTAGTCCTTAATTAAAGCAGTTTAATGTTCAAACAAACAGTGACAGTTTTAACCAAAAAATATTTAATTCATACGAAAGATGAATTTTCGAACCAAAGAAAAAAATGTGGATTAACCTGATTACATTTTCAAAGAAAAACGATTTTTCAATCAAGGAAGGGGGAATAATGCAACCAAATTGCTAAATTTTTAGACCTAAAAAACGAATTTTTTTAAAACGGTTAAATTTTCGAACCAAAATAATGAAGTTTCAACCAAAGAAGTTTAATTTTGTTCAAAGAGGATGACCAACAAAATTAATGAATTGCAAACAAAAATGAATGTCTTTTTAACGCAATTGTTGAATTTCCAACAAAATAATTAAATTTTAACCAAATAATAAACTTGTTAAACAAAAAGATTAATTTTCAGTCAAAAATAGTTTTTTTTAAATTTTGTTATATTAGTTTAGTTTGCAAGTAAGTGGAAAACGGAAAGGGTAAAACAGGAGAAAGACTGTGCATCCTGCAAGAAATATATATGCATTTGGATTAATTTTTAATACTTTTAAAATACTTAAAATGGCGTATCAGCGAAATGTATGTTAGTTGTGGTTAAGGAAACAAAACTTTGAAAGTAGAAAATAATATTTTAAAAAGTAGCGTACATTAGAACTAGGACCCTCTAATAAGGCATAAATAATTTAGATCTTGATTGTTAAATAAAATAGTTTTACAGGCCTAGCAAACTGGGTATTTCAGCAAATTGTTTTTCTTCATAATTTTTTTTTCTGTTATTTTTGTGAATAATGTTTTTAACTTTTGTCCCTCTATAATCGTTTTTCAAGAAGACAATTTTGTGTTTTTAAAATTATTTCTCTCTAGCTTACTCAGAAAAAATACTCAACAATTAAGCGTTCTGTACTGAAAAGAAAAAAATGAAAAACGATGAGAGTAAGGAATAAAAATCTATTTACTAATAAAAATACATTTCAAAAAATTAAAACATGTAAATTTTTAAATTATTTTGCTTATCTATTTTCCAATATTAGACCTTTTTGGATTTATTTCTGGTTCATTTTTATCCGTAGAAAATTCTGTAAGGTTTAACAGCTTTTTGAAAGCTATATAAAAAAATGGTGAAGTACGAAAATGAATAGAATAAAATCCATATTTACAAGATACTCATAAAATAAAAAGTTTTTAAGAAAGAATAAAATTCCCTCTTAATCCCCCTTTTTTTTACTTAATATGGATCAACTGATTCACAGTGATCATTGAGAATAAAAAAACTTCCTAATGAAATATTAATATGCTAATTCTCTGTGTTTTATTTTCAGGTAAGTGTCCAAGGATTTTGTACGCAATACCTAAAAGGAGTGAATGGAGTTGGTGAGTGATTGAGAAATTAAAAATTGTAAAAGCAAAATGTTACAGGATTATTTAAACTTAGTTCTCTAAAGCGGGAATTTCTCTCTTTTCTCTTTTTTTGTTTCCCTCAAATGCAAATTTTTTTCTTGTAACATTAATTTTCGTAATAGGTCCTTTAGAGCCGATTGAATGATGTGAAGGATTTAATTAATAGAGAATTTAATGGCCCATTGCGGCTTACATAACGCCGTTCGCACGACAGCTTGTATAGGGACCTATTTTACACGTAGCTGGTAGTATTATAAATGAACAAACGCATATTGTTTGAAATTTTGAAGCACGCTTGCAGCAGCGAGGAGGGCAGTTTTACAATCTTCCCATGCCTAACTATAGTATATTCGAGTCTTGCAAAAGAGGGATTTTATCCACAATGCTATCGCGCTGGTACGAGCAAAGATGTGCATAGATAGCGCACGCAGTGCGTTTACAGTTACGTCTTATCAGGATATAATGTATAGCGGTGAAAATTTAAGGGGCTGCGTCAGAGAAAATGTCTTCGGGCACGGAACTCGCTTTTTAATGAAACTCCGGCAACACCTTCGTGCAAGAACAAATGGGACTCGTTCATAATTTTATCCTTGCCACTATAACATTTTGCGCTTAACCACAAGCTTTATAGCAGCTTTACTGCAAACAACATTGTCGGCAATTTATACATGCTACCCATTTTATTTCAGATTTATACATTTTCGAAACTTGCAAATCAGATTGGAATTGATAACACTATTAAATAAAAACATTATCAATAAAACACTTAATAATAATATTAAAGAAATTTGCTGAGCAATGATCAAATTTTAATCAGCAGGGTGTCTATTAGGTTATTTTCATTTTCTATATTTTATTCTGCTTGAATTTTAATTCCCCGCAAAAGTTGCCCTCTGATTCCAACTTTTCAGTTTAAAAACTTTTTTCCCATCGGACAATGTCTTTTATTCGTTCTTTGAATTTTAAATTGAAAACCAAAAAAATGTTCCTGAAGAAACTTCAGGTTTGGTGTATTCCAAAATGTATGTATTTTAGATAATCGAAAAACAAGTTTTTTTGCTTACTTTCGAGAAATTATAAATGGAGCGAAAAATTTCCTTTCGAATTTTTAATTTTTTATTAGTGTTCACTATTGATCAAACAAATTTGTGAGAATTTCTTTTTTATTTAAGTGACAGGTAACGATTTTATTTAGTTTTTATTTTCAAATCCAAAAACAAACAGAAGATATGGTTCCATCGAGAAAAAAAAATTTGCAGGTGAAAAGTTGTTAAGGGTGGGTAACTTTTACGGTTTATTAAAATTCAAATGGCGGTAAATTTAATTCAGTGGCAGGGATTTTTCTCCCGCATGTCCTAAAATGCAAATTAAAAGTGGATATATAATTTTCACCATTAGGAGAGAGAATTTCACTGAGAAATTTTAATTTTGACTTCATGGCAAGGAATTTTCTAAAAGAACAATAAATTATAAGATAGAACTGGAATAAAATATCATTTTTAATTTAGCACAGGGAGTTTCCGTAAAGAATTATAATTTGTCTTGGAACAGGAAATTTTGGAAAAGAATTTTTATTCTAATTTCGAAGAAGGGCATTCAAAAAATGCCTGTTATAAGTCAGAAGTTGTCACAATTTGAAACATCCTGTTCCAAATTTTGGAAAAAGGGAGTTACGTTATTTCTGAATTGTAATTTAAAAATTTGAAAATAAATATTTTTCTGTCTTAGAATAAGGGATTTCGAAAATTAATTTAATAATTACTTTTTATAAGGAATTTTAAAAAATAATTATAATTCTGTTTGGTCGAGAAAGGAATAAATGAATAATAAAAAAAGTTTCGTAAAGAATTATAATTTTGTCTTGGAAGAGATTGTTTTTGACATGTGACGGGAAAATTTAGAAAATAATTTTTATTTCTAAAAAACGAACGTACAAGAACGATTCCTGTTTCAAGACAGAATATTTAATATTTTCAACATTCCTTGTCTTACGTCAGAAGTTGTTTGAATTTAAAATACTTTTTTTAAAATAGAAATTTGCCAGGGGTATTATTTGATAGAATTTTGATTTCGAAGAAGGGAATATGTAACAAATCCCAGTTTCCAGTCATAATTCGTTCAAGTTTGAAACTCTCATCTTACAATTTAAAAAAAAATATAGTTACTATATTTTTGAATTATAGTAGACAATTTTGTTGGTAAGTATAATTCCACATAGGAACAGAGAAGTTTTGACATAGAACGGAAATTTTGGCAAATCATTTTAATTATGATGGGGAAGAAGGGAATTAAAAAAAGTCCCTGCTCAAATTCAGCATTATAATTCTTTCACAAAATTCTCTGTTCCAAATCAGAATTTTTATTCCTATGACCAAAAATTATCTAATGTCGCAGCTCAAAAATATAATTTTAATTCCAAAATTCACTATTCCAAATTATGAATCTTCAAAATCTTTTAAATTTGTTTGAAATCATTCAAATCTTTTGAACTCTATTAAATTTACCTGGAAAAAATAATAATCGATCGGGCAATAACCGGAAAATTACCAGGAATTAAAAATTATCCGCCTGGCAGATACCCGGAATTCTGTTTTTGCTTCGTAATAATGGAATCGATTTCGAAAAGTTAGAGAATTTTATATTAGAGGTATACTTACTTTTAAGTTCGCTTTGAAGCATGGCAAATAAAGTTGAATTTTATTTGACAATGTTGAGATAGGTTGCAAGACCTGAAGATTGAAATTTAATTGCCACTTATCGAACAATGCTTCCTTATGAGAAGAAAAATCTTCTTGAGGAAGGAATAAGGATTATCTCAAGTCTCTTTATAGAAATCTTATCGCATACCGCACTTCGTCTAGACACGCCAATAGCAGGGAGTGTATGACTTTATCGCTATAAAGCGTAACAATATATTGTAGAAGAGACTGACACTTCAGATATTGCCTACGCCTTCCAGTAAATTGGATATTGAATTCCTTTGGCATCTTCAGTAAAACACAGTTATCATTTAGTATCTATTTAATTTTCTTCATTTGATGCGTACAGTATACATTGAAATGTGAAAGTGGGCAAAATGTATCGAGTGTGATAGCAAAATAGGTACAATCTTATCTCCCAAGAGTTGATCAGCTCTTGATTTTCGTATCTTGTTTCTTTTCTTACGACAAATGCAGTATAAATTTTGAAAAGCCTATTAAATGTCAAGCAGTTTCTGAAGTAAGATAAAGATTTGAATCTTACTCGATTTCCCATAAAAAAGAGGTATCAAATTTTTATGTTTTGAAGGTATCGTATCGCCATAAAATTCACAGGGCTTCCACCACATGAAAATGTTTAGTTAGTAGTGTAAAATGCTTAAAATGTAAAATCACTTTGCAAATTTAATTAATATCGCACCCACTATCACTTTTCGTCAAACATTTTCTTCTGAAGTGGAATAAAAAAGAACTTTCGCAATAATTTATAACTTAATGACAGCTTTTCTTGCGGTCTAGAAATGGTAATATTTCTAAAGTTACAATTATGAATTTTACGGCAGTATCCAAATGTCATTCTGAAGCATGCTCAAATCATTCATGTCTTAATTTCAATGTAAGTATATAAAACTACTACACGCAAAAAATTTTACAACCCTTATGCATTTCATAACTTTTTTCCTCCCATTTGTTTGTTCTTTTCTGTTTAATTGTTCTTGATAGTTTATGGCAACAGCGCCATAAATACACCTACGATCGTACAATAGACCTTTTTTTTAACAACATGAGCGTGAAATACGAACTCATTGTGTGCTTTATGGCCTCTGCCATTTTTATGGCTTTTATGTTTTGATCTCGTAAATAGACCTTTGGTAATTTTGAAATTATAGTTGTTGGGTGCACATTAGAGTTGTAATGTTGTCAAAAATGGTAAATTTTTTAAGTCATTCAAATTGAAGGATTTTTCAATTAAATTCAAGTTATCTATTCCAAAGCGTTATATTTTACTGTAGCCTAGGGCCTATTAAAATCCCGTAATAGGCCTAACTAAGCCTGAAATATATTCTAGCATATCGGCTCCACAAACAGAAAGAAATGTGTGCCTTATCAGGAAAATCATAGGTAATTTAAAACCTTTAAAAGTAAGGTCTAATCAGGATCGTAAATGTTATTACCCCACCGACAGAAATCTCTAGTTTCATCAAGCCTAAGTGGTCGTTCATAGCGTTGCATCGCCATTGTGGCGATAAAGTGTCTCGGGGACAGTTTACACGCCGAGCCATGCAAACGAACCTGCAAGGTGCTTAACGACTTCCGAGAAACATGCGTTTGCAATGAGCAGATCATTACGGAATCGAACTTCATCAATCCGTTAAACGTTTTACATCCCACATTAAGGAAATTTTACAATGGGAATCTCTAAAAACAATATTCTTCCGGTACACTGAAAAAACGAATAGTTAGGGCTATTAGTAAGTCATTCATTGCTTCTTATAGCTACTTAAAATTAGGTAGTAACTCCGACTAAATAGTCGGTTCAGGAAGTGGTTTGTAGTACTGGCTGTTTCTTGATGCTGGGGCTGGTTAAATTGCAGCTGATTCTTTTTTGCGAGCTCCTATAAATGATGTAAGGTCACAAGTTTTACATACTTTGCGCTTCGCCGATTACATCAAAGCGTTCGAAGGTATGCTGAATTTTTAAAATCGGACGAGTTTGAAGTTTTATTACAAATCCTAACCTGCAAAGTGCATCGAAACATTAATTTACAAGTTTCTTATTTTACAAATCGGAATCTGAATCAGAAAGATCCCAGTGGACTGAACTGACATGAAAGTTCAAACAGATGATGTCCGCGTGTTCAGTGGGATCTTTCTAAATCAGATTTCAAGAGAATACATTTGATACAGTGACAACTATTTTAATTAGTCCCTTTAAGAAAAAGAAAATAGTCGTACGTACTAGGATGTGAGTAGGCATGACTAACTGTATTAGTAAATTCAACTACCGTCAGATAGTCGTTTACAAGACCTAGATAAACTCTGACAAACTGAAGTTGTTAGTCTATCTAATTAGATAGTAACGACAGCTACTCCCGGATCAACTAAAAAAGAAAGTTCTCACATCTAACTAAGTAGCCGTGCCATTATTTACTAACTAAAGTCGTGTTCCAACAATTTGATTAGTGATTCCAACTATTCTTTTTAATAGCGTACAGGGGAACGGTTTACATAAAAACAGTGCGATCATTTTTGTAGAAGCTCATTTGTTACGTTCTCGAAATAAGCTTTTGTTCTCAAAATGAGAATACTTTAAACTTGAAACTGTAACATGAACGTAGCTGCATTCTTATTCTCCGGTGTCTCATTTTTGTACACCTCTAAAGAACACCTAATGTGGCGCACTCGTATTTAAAAAATTTGAACATTCTGAAAGAACCTAGGACACACAATTGAATTCAGTCATGTATTAAATGATGAGCAGTGAAAACAAGTGTACCATGCAAAGTAATTTGTTTCATGTATATCCTAAAAATTTTAGTCAAGTGACTTTTTGCCGTTTTGCAATTATTATTAAAGGAGGATAAAAGTAGTGAAGAATAGAATATTTTACAGTGAACTTACACATTTTTTTTCTTATTTATATTTTAAAGTCTTTTCCTCCATAGAACATACTTATATTTTAATTATAGAAATGTGGTTTCTCAAAAATCGTATCTGGTACGTGGGGAAGGTTCGTTGTAGTAAGCCAATCGTTATTTTTTATTATGACCTTTTACGACTCAATATCCAAACTATTTTCTTAATATAAACAATGTAAACACTTTGTTTGAAAATCCATAAATCGGCACTGCTAGGTGTTTCGTAAATTGCAATGATCGTTAATCGGTCAATCGAGGTGTCTCATCAGAATAAATACATTTTACGGTGAAAGTAATGTCAGTGTAGCGAATGAAGACACAATCAATGAAGTTTTTCTGTTATAAATCGAATACTTTTTTTAAAAGATATAAATCGACATTGGAAACTAATAGGAGATTCGTAAATAGGTCAATCAATGCATTTCGAACGCGGCTAAAAACCTCTGTGAGCTAGAAAAGTGTTTACATTAAAATTACAAGCATTCCGAACAGTACACGAAAACATCTAGGCTAGGAGAATATAACATGAATTTAAAAACCACTTCATTTACTTTATTTAAAACAGAATGAACCTAAATGGAACAAAAATTCCAAGTCTTCAACCGAGTAGATGAGGGTGAGATAATAACGCTCTGCGAGGGTTGGTCAAACGTCCGAAGTCGACTTTTGCCTTTGCCTTTCGTCCCCTCGTGTAAAACAGATTTTAATCCCGTCGCCTGCGGGTCGACCGATGCATAGATAAAACTTCGCGGCACTCGTTAGCTGGCCGGAAGTTCGTAAACTTTGCGCAAAATGGGAGTGTATACTCCACACAGTGTATACTCTCACATAAGATGGAATAGGGACGAGTCTCTTCTAGCGGAAGCTTGAGGCTAAATAATTTCAAGCAAGGGCTTTGGCCGATGAGTCAAGCTATAGCGAAAGTATAAAAAGAAAGTGGGGGAGGTAAGGTAAGAGGCGCGTCTTTTGAAAAATCGTGAATGGATGTAGGCCCCGGTGCCTCTGCTCTGCTTCCAGGGAAAATCCAAGGAAAGATCTCAAAGAAAACGGCCGGGAGCATTCGATCCCAGTAATTCCGGACGCTTAGCGTTAAAAGCCACAGGAATGCTTTAATCTCACCTCGCCTTTCCTCCTAAGCTTTTTCTCGAGGATTCTCATTGTTTTAAACCTCTAAGTCCATGATACCAAAGAAATGGGGTAAATAATTACTTGTGCAAAGTAGGAAAGAGAATGATTTTTCAAAGCTGTTTCCTGCTTCAGGCAATTTCTGAAATGTTCTTACGTTACTTTGATCATCTTCTATGAACGTTCTCAATTGCCATCAGCGTTTATTAAAACCATGCAGACTTTCATGTTCATGACATTCTATTCCCTGATCCTTTTGTAACATTAATTTCAATAATTGCATTACTGTTATGCAAATCCACAATTCTATCAAAGCTAAATACGCCCGAACGGGCTCTAGCGTTTCCCCCATGTGCTCTGGAATTGGTTGTTACTATATTAATTATTCAGATCTTAATTACCGACTCCCGTAGAGTTACAGTTGCTTTCCGAAAATACGCTTTTAGGAGGAATAATCGTAAGCTCGAGTTCTATAAACCGGTCTTGCCAAATCCAGGGTGACCTCAGGTCAGGAAAAACCTGAACAAAAGTCAGGGATTTTGAAAAAATTGCAACTCAGGGAAATTGTGTAAGAAGCACTTTAAGTAACTGCCCAGGTGAAAAAGTTGTGTGTAGTTTATATATAGTGGACAAGACAGAGATGTTTTTACTTGTTTTATTAGTTTTTCTGTATAAATCAAATAAAAAATTGTTAGTATTATGTCTACTGTATATAAACTATATATAACTTTTTCACCTGGGTGTCAAAAAAAATTATTTTAAACCATTTTTTCTTTTTTTTGAAATTCTTTTTAAATCTTTTAGGGCAATTTAAAAATTCCAAAGAATTTTCTAAAGCTTTAAAAAGTGTCAAGGGATTGGCTATTTCAAACGATTCCGACGAATTATCGATAGATTTCAATAGTTTGAAAGGATTTAAAAGAATTTTAGGTTATTTCTAAAACATTCAATAAATTGTCAAGGGCAATAAAAAAGTTGTATATGATATTTAAAAAGATTTTAAGGAAATGTCAATTCATTTCCATAGCCTTGAGAACTTTGCAAAAGTACAAAGTTATCAAAAAGTTTTTAAATTAATTTAATATTTTAGATTATTTGAAATATTTTAGGGAATTTGAAAATATTTTAAGGATTTTACAAGATTGTTAAAAAGTTTCAGGGGATTTTAAAAGAATTTTACAAATTTGAAATATTTTAGGGCATTTTAAAAGAATTTAAAGCATTACAAAAATTTTAATAAGTTTTATGGGATTTCTAAGGATTTTAGTGATTTAAAGGGATTTCAGCATGCGATTGTAAAGAAATTCTTAGAATTTCGGAAGATATAGAACGATTTTATGGGACCTTATATTTGATTTCATAAAAATATGAGAAGGATTTCAAAGATTTTAAGAGATTTTGCAATATTTTTTGCTTTTTACTTAAGTTTATTTGGAATTCACCCTGAATTTAATATTAATTTATCCTGAATTTTTTGAAACTCCTCTAAATTCTGCTGTATTCTTTGGAATTCTCTTAAATTTTTTGAATTAACTTGAATTCTTCTAAATTACATAAATAGTACTTATTTGAATGGATACAAATTTGTTTGGTTTCTATTTCATTCATCCTCAATTCTGTCAACCTCTCCTTGAATTCTTAGGAATTTTATCAAATTATTCTGAATTTAATTGTTAAAATTCTTCTACAATCTTTATAAATGATATCGAATTCTTTTCAATTCAAATGTTTCCCTTTTCAACTTAGTCAGGCTGTGGCGTTCCTGAGAATAGTAAACTAAACATTAGCAAAATTAAAAATTGTTTTGTTCCATTTATAAAAGAATCTATATTTAAAATCTTGCAAGATTATAATTTTAGTCTTTAAATATAAATAGGCAGGGAAAATAAAAAATTAATCAGGGAAAAGTCTTGGAATTAGAAAATGAAATCTTGTGGTCACCCTGCGAATCTTTAAATTCTATTATTTTCAAGAAAACCTAATTCAGAGTCTTCCAAGAATGAGTAAGTTTATAGGGCGACCTAATTAATGGGCCAAATAACTTAATCTTCTGTTAATGAATTCAAGGAGATTATTCTGAACCTAAAAAAATTGATGTCAGAGCAACCTCAAGTACTAAATATAGCCCTATGTTAACAAGAAGCACGTGCTTAAAGCTCGATAGCGTGCCGTCGAATTAATGACACGAACTGTACACAGCGCCCTCTTGTGCACGGGTTTAAAGAAGCCGATATGAGGAGGATTGCATTGCTATTCAGCCCTATTCCCTGAAAGCCATTGCTAGGAGGGAAAATTGAAGAAAAAGGAAAATGAAGGGGTAGGGGGAGAAGGACTTTTTAGATTTAGAGGGTAAAAGATGCGAGGGTGGCGGAACATTTATTTTCGCGAGCGTTCAACCATTTTCAACGAAACTCCTTAACCTACGACCCCTCAGCCTTGGGGGTTTTGGCACCCTCTTTCTAATTTGAGCGTTTTCACGAGGGTGTTTACCTATATTCACGCCCAGTTGAAGCAGGAGTCATATTGAAGCTTGGAAGCTTAAAGGTGTTTTAACACTTTCAGGATAGTTTGGGATAGTATCACGTTTTGTACAAAGTTAATTTAAACATATTAAATCAGGTACAAACTTTTGTTTATTTGTTAAACATGCTTCTTTAAACTCCATAGAAATATGTTTAATTAGTAAACAAAAGTTTATACTTCAAGTACTATGTTTGAATTATATTCATTGCGTCCAAAGCGTAATGCTGTCCTAAACGTACCATCTCTCCTTTACGTTGAGAAAAATGAATGTCGTGACAATTGGACATAGGAAACCGTGTAACATTTACTATCTTTATCATACTCGTATAATAATTTCTAATTCATCATCACTTTTTTATTGTTTCCGAATATCGAATATTTGTCGTTTTCCCTTTTGAAATGAAATGAGAATAAGACATCTAAAAAATTAGGAAATACATTTTTGTAACTTGCTTTAATTAAAAAAGCATTACCAAAAATCAATTTTTTATTAATTTTTATTTTCTTTATTGCAATTTATAGTTTACAATGTGAAAGACATAAAAACAACTAAAATATTATAAAGTTGTGCGAGATATATGTTTTCTAGTTAATGCAAAAATATATCTTAATATGAATTTAAGCAAAACTCGTCGTGTCTTTTTACAATTTTGTAATTTTCAAACACTTTTGACTTTCAAAAAGTCAAACATTTTGTTTATAATATTTTGCTAACTCTTTGAGACACAATATTAAAACATGCTCGTGAGCATAAACGTTAAATTTTTTCTTATTTTAATATTGTGATTTTTGCAACGTAGATGTTCTTGGTTCGAAATCATAAGATTCATAAAAGCTAACAATCTTCTAAAAATACTACACCAACCCTAAAGTGCCGAACCCTCATAACTATCTAATGAATTTCTCGAGAAAAACAACATTCGGGCATTTTTCCCTGCTTAAGTTCCTCCACAAATATTCTAATCTTCCCAGTCTCTAAATTAGAAGCAAAGAATGTGTTTTCGCCTTCAATCGGATAAAACTACATCGCATGCAAGGATTCCGAGCTTGGTGGAAAAACAATCGCCGACACGAGAAACGCGTGTCTGTAATCGATTTAGCGGGCCGCAAGTTCCTTCCGCGGCGGAGAAAGTTTAATTGCAAGCGGAAAACGGGAAGCGGTCTGAAATATATGTAGACATATACATATAAACTTAAGGTCATAAGATATCATATTATGCACCTGTAAGTTTACCATAAGAATCTAGAATCAAAAGCGGTAAGGTACAAGTACCTATCATGAAACATGGCCGATTTATGAAACAGTCTTAAGTATTATTTAAATTTATAAATCATTTTTAAATATATTGGTGAAAAGACAAAAAAATCATTTCCTTATTGAAATTCATCCTCTGTAAAAAAAATTTCTCAAAATTTGTTTTATGATAGGGGAGCTTCTAGAAGTCTTTATAGGGTTGGG
>JAAAKG020112479.1:0-15402 GCA_010014905.2 Druon quercuslanigerum
CAGCAAAGGCGGTAAGAGTGGGATTTGACGAGTTGACAGATTTTAGCTCCCGGAGCTCGTCCGTGGCCATCCCTGATATAAACCCTATAAGTTGGTTTAAATATTCAAAACGTAATTTTTAATTCGGGTCATGTTATGTTTCATGAACTGAAAAAATTAACTTTTTTTCAAAGTGCTGGACAGCTTTTGTCCCATTATTATTATTATTATTATTATTAAAAATATAAAAAATATTAGTATTATTATAGAAAATAATATTTCTTACATAATAGTTATTTTTTAATGGCAAAAAAATGGAAGGCTTCGAGTAGTCTCAAGATAATTTAGAGAAATCAACGAAAACGGCGCCACGCATTTTTTAAGAATTGGATTCAGAATTCGCGATTTTAATTATTTAAGAAATTCATCCTTCTTAATTCCCAACTTTGATGTCTACTTGTTATTAATTTTTATAGAAGCCATAGTTATTTATTATTCATCGCAGAAAACGACTTCTACTTCCCAACAATAATGCCTGACATTGAACTGCTTTTTCTACTTACGTCATTCGAGACAAAGAAAGTCTAATCCACGCACGTTTTTTTCCATCTCTTAGAGGTCTCTAATTCCATCCTGTTGAACAATCTCCTAACACAAATATTTTAGAAAGAAAAGCATAAAATAAAGATATGGCATGCCTCACAGTGATCTGGAAGAAACAGTTTAAATAGCACACACGTAGTCTATGATTTATTTGTAAATACAGAAGATAGCATTTGTGGCGCGCAAATTGTTTCACAACCTTAACTTTATTACACGTGGATTAACACAATTAATTATTATCAGTCAAGAATTTCATCAATCTGGGAAAAACATGATTAAAGAACAATCACCTCTTTTCTTTCTGATTTCTTCTTCATGTTTAGACTTCTTTCTTTTATTTATTACGCTTTTTGTAAACTAGGGGTAATTTAGGTAGGATAGGGGTAATTCAGGGTACGTAATTTTTAGTTATTTTTAAAATTTTTTGAATTTAATAATTTATTTTAACAAAGTACTTGAATTTTCAACACAATAATTAAATTGACATAAATTATAAATTATATTTAAAAAATAGTATTTAAAAACCAAAAAGGCGAATTTTCAACAAATAAAGATTTCTCCCTCAAGAAATAAATAAAAAATGTATCTAAATTGTTGAAACTCCAAGCAAAATACGAATTTTCTCTACAAAAGTGAATTTTCAAACAAAAAATATGACTTCAGCGAAAAAATTATTTTCCACGAAAGTGATGCATTTTTACGCAATAAAAATAAACTAAAAAATAATTCTTAACAAAATGGAAAATTTACATTTTTAGTTATCTTCAGTGGTTTGACTTTTAACCAAGTAGTTAAAATTTAAATAAAAGAAATATTATTTTCTACAAGATAATTAAACTTTTAACATATTTTTTTACAAAATTATTCAACCAAATCAGTGAAACAAAATAGTTGAATACTTAACCAAAGAAGAATCATTTTTAACCAAAAAGTGGCGATTTTCATTTTTAAAAAAAATTCCACTAAAGAAGATGAATTTTTAAATCAAGAAGATAAATTTTCAAAGAAAAATAATTCAATTTTCTTTAAGAAAGATTTACGTTTTTATTATTATTATTTTTATTATTTTTTACGATCCAAATATCAATTTGGAAAAAGAAATAAGTTTCTACGAAAAAAATTTAATTTTTAATCCAAAAAGACTAGTCTTAAACCAAAAAGGATGAATTTTTAACAAAATTGTTTAATTCACAACCAATATGTAACCTTTTAAAAAAAGAAATAAATTTGTCTCAAAACAGATGAAATTTTATTTAAACCCAATAAAAAAATTTAATTTTTTTAATTTTCAACCAAAATTTGACTTTTGATCAAAGAAAGATGAAATTACTCTTTAAACACATAAATTTGTAATTAAAAAAAATTGGTTTTAAGATAGTGGAATTTCAATCCAGAAGGGATTTTACTTCTTTTTTGAATACCAAAATATTAAATTTAAACAAGTAATTTTTTATTAAATAGTTTAATTTTCAATAAAAAAGTAGAACTTTTATTTTTATTTTATTTTTATTTTCCAGTTAAATTACAACTAAAAAGACGACTTTTTAACGAAATAGTTAAATCCATAGCCAAAAATATGAATTTAAAAAAGAGGAATAATTTTCTGCAAAAAAAAATTCAAATAAATAAATGATTTTTCCAATTGAATTTTTAAAATCAACACTGAAAGTTATTAACAGAACAGTTAACTTTCTACCAAGTAGGTAATATTTTATATAAATAGTTTAATTTTTGACAGCATAGTTGAAATTGTTGCCAAAATAATTGAAAATAGGAATTTTCAATAAAAACAGATTAATTGATAACTATGTATTTTAATAGATAATTTATTTTTAATTATATTTTGTTTAAATGATCCTGTAAAAAAACAAGAATCCAACGACAAAATTTGGACCACAACAATCAAACAAAAAATTCTGCAATTATAATCTGAAAAAAATCCTTGATACAAACAAAAATTTAATACAAAAAAAAGAGGAAAGAAAAATGAGAAGGCAACCACCAACTTCCCCTTCCTTCTCTTTTCCCTTCTCTTGTCTTTCTTATTTTTATTATTATCAAATCACAAAAAAAGAACATTGAAAAATAAAAAATAAAATTATATTACCAACGTTTCGGCACTTATGATCATTTTTCTTTCCTCTTTTTTATTTTGGTATGAAATTTTTGTTTTTAACAAAGATTTTTTTCAGATTGCAACTGGAGCATATTTTGTTTGATTGTTGTGGTCAAAATTTGGTCGTTGGATTCTTGTCTCGATGACATGCTTATGAGTGATTTCCTTAAGCCCATCCGGAGTCTTGTGAGGGCTGCTTGGTCTCTTCTGTTAAGGGTTTTCGATGTAGGGTGGTTCAGGTTCATTCGGGGGATAGGGAAATCTTCATTTTGTATATTTCGTGGAGTTATGTTACATTTATTTGAGATTTATTTTTTTATGAAGCTTTTTGTGTCATTGAACGGTAGTATAGAATTTTCTTCTTCAATTGGTAACGATGTTGCGAATTTAGCTAGCACATCTGCTTGTTCATTTCCTTTAATTTTTTTGTGGGAAGGGATCCAGATTGCTGTAATTTTCTTGTCCAATTATAGGCAAATCATTGTAAGTTTTTTTGGATAACTTGGATTATTCTGTCGTATGAATTTCGTTTTTGAATAGCCTGAAGACTGCTTAGTCAACCTTGGAATTATTAGCCTTAATGCTGGATCTGGATTTAGTTTGTCAGTCAGGACAGGTAGTAAATGGATGAGGACGTTCGTCTGGTATTCTTCTATCAGTTTCTCACTGATTTTAGGAATCTGGTTTGCTGATCAGAGTTCAAATTCATTCCTCCGGGTAAAAGATCATGAGATGGGTTCTCTGGATATGCAGACAATGTAACAGCGTATTTTAGTGAAAGTTCCATTCTTTATTGGCTTAAGGTCGATTCATTAATTTCGTTTCGTATACATTTCGCAGGGCTTGTATGGAAAGCTCCACAGCAGATTATCATTGCGTCGACTAGGGCTAGGTTTCCTGGTTTAGCTGAGTTGTAGATGATTGATCCGTAATCAAGTTTTTCTCTGATGATGGCTTTGTAGGTGAGAAATAGTACATTTTGGTCTGCGCCCCAATTTCTGTGAGAACTATCTTTCAGGATACACATTCGTTTTTTATATTTTTCTTTCAGTTTAATAATGTGCGTTCTCCATGTTACTTTTTGATCATAGATTAGACCTAGTAGTTTCACTTGGTTCACTTTTGTTATGACTTCATGGTTGAGTTGTAATTTTGTTATTGTTTCTAGTATTTTTATGCTTGTATTAATTTATTCAGGGTATTCTGAAGAGTTAATATTGTTGATTCTAAGTTCTTCCCTTTGCAATATATTGTTAAGTCGTCGGCGAAGATTGATGAATTTACTGATTTTTCTATTTCTTGTATGACGTCGTTGATTGAGACGAGGAAAAGGGTAGTGCTCATTACTGAGCCTTGAAGGATAATTCTCTATAGACTCTAACTTGGATATATCTTTGGCTAATTTAATTTGTAATGAAGGCTAATCAATTTCCATTGATACCTTGATTTTCTAGGATTGAGGTGTTGCTTATTTTTGAAGGCTTCACTTATATTCGTTTGAAGGTTAATCAGTGGGTCTAAAGTGGAACTGTTTTACCTGAATCCACTTTGTTCGACGGCAAAAAACTTTTTATTTTCGAGAGTCCATCGTAGGCGATTCTTTGCTATTTTTTCGAATAGTTTTCACATTGTGCTCGTTAGGGAAAGTAGACAGTAGTGGGTTGGATAAGATGAGTCTTTTCCAACCTTTCAGATCGGTACGACTATGGCTTCCTTCCACAAAGCTGGGAATGTTGGATTCTCCTACATGGAGTTAAGTTTTGGAAAAAGGCGTAAGGAATTCCTTCTGATCCAGGACTTCTACCTTTAGCTTCACTTATTGCGGATTTTAATTCTTCAATAGTAAAATCTTGATTGATGTCTGGAATATTATTGTTTTCATTTCTCATTGATTCTCTTTGAGGTTTTCATTCTTCAGAATCCTTAAAACTCTTAAAATTTGATTTCAAATTTTCGTTGCTTGAGGTTTTTAAAAAACATTCTTCTATCAGGTTTGCCATCTCTACAGAGTTTGTAGCAATTTCTCCGTCAGATTAAGCCAGTTAATGTTGAAGTTGTTTTTGAACACAAGATTTTTTTAAACTTTGTTCCAGATAGTAGTTGTTGAGGCTTTGTTATCCAGGGATTGATAATTAATCTACCCTCTCTCATTTTTTTTAACTTGGACTTTGTTTTCTAGGGTTTTTTTGTTTTTGCAGCATGTTAAATGCATGGTTCTTCTCTTCTCTTGCTTTTTAACATGCTTCATTCCACCATGGCGGTTGAGATTTTCTTGATTTATTTGTTGTTTTTCCAATTGCGATTTCTGCTGCTTTATTGATTAGAGAGGTAAATTCGTACATTAATTCGTCTATCGGATGTTGACGAATTTGGTGGTTGTTTATGAGATCATTTATTTCTTGGGCAATTATTTCTTTAAAGAGTTCCTAATTAGCTTTCTTTAAGTTTCATTTAGAGAGGTGTACTGGTTCTGGAACTTTGTTTGAAATTGATATTTTGATAGGATAGTGGTCACTGTCATGTAATTCGGATAGTGTTTCTCATTCAAGTTTATGAGCAACTTAAAGACTACATGCAGTGAGGTCGACTGCACCAAAAAGAACCTTGAGCAATGCTGTAATGAGTAGAGCATCCATTATTTAGTAGGTATAGATCAGGTTTGTCAAAAAAGTTTCCTAAATTTTTTCCTTTGGAACAGCTTGTTTGATTACCCTAAACAGTATTACGTGAATTAAAATCCCCTAGCAGTAAACAAGGAGTAGGTAAATGTTTAATTAAGTTTTTGATTTCGTTTTGTTCGAAATCATAGCTATTAGGTAAGTAAACGTTACAAATGCATAGTGACATCGGGATAGTAATTTGAACCGCTATCGCTTCTATGTTAGTTTGTATTGGAACTTAGGTTGCTTTTATATCATTTAGGATGTAGGGGGCTACTCCTCCACTTGCAAGTCCAACATCTACCCTGTTTTTTATTACTTTTGTATAGCCTTTAATACTCCCGCAGTTGTTATCTTCGAAATTAGTTTATTGCTACGCGATAACTGTGGGCATGTGTTCCTTGATGATTATTTGAATCTCTTTGTAGTGGGTGCGAAACCTATTTGAATTCCATTGTAAAATATTCATGGACTAGTTTTTATCTATGTTTTCATCCGAATAGATTTACTCAAAGTCTTCTTCCTGGGTATTTGTATGGGATATATTTAAATTGGGAGATACATTGTTAATTTTCTTGAACGTAATTTCTTGAAATTATTTTTGTGAACCTAATTTTGATTATTCGTTCATCTAAAAGAGGATAAAGATTTTTAAGTGTAGTAATGAAGCCTTCGATGTTATCGGTGTAGTTCTAACTATAGAGGAGATGTTTTGGGCTCCTTGGTAGTTTTCTATTAATAATTTCAGTTGATTAACTTGACTTCATTCTCAGAAGGATTATTGTCTAAGTTTTTTTAGTAGGTAGAAGCATTTCTTCTAGGAAAGGAGGATTTAATTGCGTCCTGATTTTCAACATCTGATCCTAATTTTTTGTCTAGAGCTACCACCTCAGATTTGCTAGACGATGACAAAAGGCGCTTTTGGTTTGGCTTAGGAGTGTTTATTTCAGGGAACTGGGATGATTGCAATTAGGGTGCCTGTTCCCCAATTTTTAGCAAGGTAACTTTCTTGTTTAGAAACAAAACAGGTAGTGTTTTCTGGAGCGACAAATATTTGGTAAGACGTATCTCGTAGCTCGTAGGAAACTTTTTTGGGATGCGATTTTGATTCCTTTTCTTTAGAATTCGATTTCTATGATTTCGGTAGGAATGACAGGTGATGCGTTTGATAGGATTATTCTTTTGAGTGGATTAATAAGGGGCCAAATTTTAAGTTGCTGCTTCCCGATCATAACAGTATTGTGTTTGTAGGTTGGGTTCTTGACTATATCCTTGCTGTATAAAAACAAAAAAATTCTGCCGTTAGAAATCCTCGATGCAAATCTAATATCAGACTAATCTACAATTTTCCAAATAGCTTTGATGTAAAATTTAGCTCGATCCCGTCTACTGTGTCAATTAGAACTCCTTGGTCTTTTTTTGGATAAATTTCGGAAGTGACTGTTGTGTACGATTTTTTGGATGTGAAAGACATGCTTGGTTGTCGGTCTAGTGGGGGAATTACTTTTCATTTATGGTACGATTGTATTTGAGTGGGGGTAGGGGAGTGCGGCTGCACTACACAAATGGTTTTCAGTAAGCAACATTATACCATGACTAAGACTATGTGGACGATTCGAGTCGTCGAGAAACACGTTTAGCTGCGCCTGGCTTTCTAAGAAGCTGACTCGATTAAAATGGATAAGTGATGCATTACTTTATTCCTGTTTCAAATTTCACAAATTCCCTCCAAAAAGGCGGTTATAAAAATGATCCATTATTAAAAACAATAAAAAAATATATAAGTATCCAGTTACAGAGAGAATTGAATTTCGAGAATTCTTTAAATTTTGAATTTCAAATTCCACTTGTCATAAGACCCAAGAAAGTTGCAGCAAAAATCGTATCTTTAATTTAAGCAAAAAAAAAAAAATTTGTTACTCTGCAGCAGTTCGAGGGTTTTTAATAGAAATGTCTAAGCTTATAGGATACTGTTTTACTTTGTCACAAAAGTACTTTTGAACATCAGCAAAATTTCCTGATAACAATTTTTTTACAAAATGTTCAGCTTTTATTTTTTTTATGAAATGGACCAGTAATTAAACAAAATCTGACAAGCTTTACTGTGATAAAATAATTTTTTCGAAATATGTCAACATTTCTCTGGATTATACAGTTTTCATTTTGAAAAAAAAATGTAATTAAAATTTTCTACTCAGCAGTTAAGCAGAAAGAACCCTATTTATTATATTTAAAATTTATAAATTAATGAATTAGGAATAAAAAAAAATTTTCTTTAAAGCGCGTTGCACTAAAAAAATATATAACCGTTTGTAGATTAAACAAAAATACTTTTATAGACAATTTTGTAAAACTGTTTTGACTCTATATTTAATTTTGAGCAATCCCTGAGAAAAATAAAAGTTTGCTATATAATTTTTCTTTATTGATTGTCAAAAATTTTAATTTTGAAAAAAACACCCCCATGATTATTTTTTTGCTCATAATATTCGCATACTGTGTAAGAACAATAATCCGCAAAAACTTCGTGTAATATCTTTCTCAGGCTCACTAATCATCTTTTTGGATAAAAAAATTTAACTGTTTTGAAGAAATTAAATGGTTTTTTGTTAAAACATCAATATTTGTGTTGAAAATTCAACAATTTTGTGTAAACAAAAAACACAATTTTATTTTGAAAATGTTTTTTGTTTGAATGTTAAAACTTGTTTTGAAAATACGACCGTTTTTTAACATAGTTTTTTGTTCTAAATGCAATTGTTTTGTTAAAAATTCAACTACTTGGTTAAAAATTTTTTTTTTTTTTAAATTCACGTTTTTGGGTTCAAAATTCAATTATTTTGTTAACAATTAATCTTTTTTTTCTTTATTAATCCTTTGGTGGAAAATTCAATCATTTTGTTATATAAAATATTATTTTTTTTTAAATTCAACTGCTTTAGTGACTATGATTTTTTCATTCAAAAATTATTGCTTGTGTTCAGAATATAACTATTTTGTTTGAAAAACATCTTTTTTTCTTGAAAATTCATCTTTTTAACTTTAAAATTCAAATATAATGTTTCTCACAAATTAATCTCTTTAATTGAAAATTTAACTTTTTTTTGAAATTCTAACTATTTTGGTAACTATTTGATTTATAATTTAACTTCTTTGCTACAAAATAATTTTTTTGCTTTCAAAGTCTAATATTATGTTTTTGGTTGAGGATTCACTTTTTTTGTTAAAAATTTAATACATTTATTAGAAATTAATAGTTTTGGTTAAAGATTGATCGGTTCAGTTAAAAATTCAACTAGTTAATTTAAAAATAAATTTTTTATTAAAAATGTATATTTTGCAGGTTAAAGTTCAACTTTTTTATTCATAAATGTTTTTTTTGGCTTGAAAAATCTAATAGTTTTTGGTTAAGCATTCTCCTTTTTTGTTTAAAATTCACATTTTTATGTGGAGACTTGTATTGCTGTTGAAAATTAAATTAGTTTATTTAAAATAAATTTATTATTAAAAATTTATATTTTCGGGTAAAAAGTTCAATTTTTTGTTAAAAAATCTTTTTTTTTACTTGAAAAGTCGAATATTACATTTTTGATTTTTAAAGTTAAAAATTTAATTTAAAAATTTAATTTATTTGTTAAAAAGTTATCCTTTTTTGTTGAAAATTGAACTGTTTTGTTGAAAATTCAACTATTTAGTTACAAGCGAAATTTTTTGTTTAAAATTAATATTTTTGTGTTATAAAATTCTAGTGTTATTGAAAATTTACATATTTGGGTAGAAAATTGAACTAGTAAATGAAAAATAAATTTTATTTTTTAAAATTCATGTTTTTGAGTTGAAAATTCAACTTTTTTGTTCAAAAATAATTTTTTGACTCAAAAAGTCGAAAATTATGTGTTTTGTTTAAAATTTTGTTTCTTTCATTAATTTGTGAGAAATTCTTTATTGTTGAAAATCTTCGTTTTTTGGCTTTAATAGTACAATATTATGGTTTTCGCTAATAAAGCGTCTTTTTTAGTTCACTATTTAATTCGTTTGGTAAAAAATGTACTTTTTCCTACAAATTCATTCTTTTTAGTTAAAAATTAAACTGTTTTGTCGAAAATTCAAGCATTTAAATAGAAAATTCAGCTACTAGGTTAAAAATTAATTTCTTTGAAATGAGGGGAAAAATAGGGAAAATAAGCTGATGGGGATTATGGAACACGAGAGGAAATGAAGAGAGAAAAAATAATGGGGAATGAGTGGCAACTATTCTTTCTATAATCAATACCTTATTTCTCTATTCGCGTTTCCTTTTTGTGCGACGATTCGCAATCGCTCTAAAGACTCCTCTTCGATATCCCCACTACCGCCACGCTTAATGAATTTTGTAAGTGCTCTCTCTCTCTCTCTCTCTTCTCTTTCACTACTCCCTCTTAATAAGTGGTCTCCTTAAAACTCATGACGATTCGTCACGAAAAATTTCCAAATTATTCCATGATAGTTTTCCTTTATCAGCTTAAGCCATTGAAAATACAAGCTAAACTTCTAGAACATTCTCGAACATTCTCGAACATAAACTACTACAGGTAGAAGCTTGCTCACCTACTCATTCTCTTACTATGTGATCTTAAAGCTCATGATTAATTCCTCACGATAAATTTCAAATGTAATCCATGAAATTTTAACTTCTTCCGTTTGGCCCCACTAATGCACACTGATTTTTTCTCGATTCCTTTATCAGTTTAATCTATTGAAAATACAAGCGATAATGAAGAGAAAGAGATTAAGATTCATCGAAACGGGATTAAATGCGGAAGACTTGCTAACCAAAGCATGAACATGTTCTCTTTTTCTCGAGAAGCTTCTAACTGTAGTAGTTCGTGCCCGAGAATGTTCTAGAAGCTTAGCACAAACCATCATCAGTTTGGAGAAGATCACCCAGTGACTAACCAAAGCATGTACATGTTCTCTCTTTCTCGAGAAGCTTCTACCATCATCGAGAAGCTTCTACCTGTAGTAGTTCATGTCCGAAAATGTTCTAGAAGCTTAGCACAAACCATCATGAGTTTGGAGAAGGTCACCCAGTGACTAACCAAAGCATATACATGTTTTCTCTTTCTCGAGAAGCTTCTACCTGTATTAGTTTATGTTCAAGAATGTTCTAGAAGCTTAGCACAAACCATCATGAGTTTGGAGAAGGTCACCCAGTGACTAACCAAAGCATGTACATGTTCTCTCTTTCTCGAGAAGCTTCTACCATCTTCGAGAAGCTTCTACCTGTACTTTTTCAGATTTGTGCTAAACTACTAGAACACTCTCGAACATAAACTACTACAGGTAGAAGCTTCTCGATGTCGGTAAGTTAGGAATCTTGTAGTTAGAACCCACCTTGCTCACCTACTCACTTTCTTACTATGTGATCTCAAAGCTGATGATGCTTCCTCACAATAAATTTCGACGATAATCAATGAAACTGTCACTTCTACCGTTTGGCCCCACTATCGCACACTGATTTTTGCTCTGATTCCTTTATCAGTTTAATCTGTTTAAAATACAAGCGATAATGAAGAGAAAGAGATTAAGATTCATCGAAACAGGATAAGATTTCGAAGACTCGCTAACCAAAAGCACTAATTACTAGTCTGCCGGCGTGAGTCCGCCGCGACTTTGTAAATGGTAACAATGTTATGTAATTAGGTAAAAAGTTCTGTAATCAAGAAGAAGATCTTTCGCGACTCTTTTACACACCGCGCCGCCTCGTAATACCTCATCGGCCTCTCATCCTCCAACCCTCCTCATTCCTAGTCTCACTAGGAGAGCGTGCGTTCTGCCATGCATACCTTAAAACCCAAGGGCTGAAACCTGAAACGACTCAGAACTGATTTTACTTTAATTTTCAGATTTAGTTTCCTTTCTGAGGAACTCTCCTTGAAGTTTCAGTTATGAAAGGAGATAATAATTTATTTCGCACTTAAATGATTCAAATGTATCAGATTCTCAAAGAAGAGATCGCATTTTAGAATTTCAAATCAGAGTAGGGTAGTAACATGTTACAAGTAACAAAGTTACTGAAAAGTTACGTTATTTGTTACATTGTTACTAATCTTAAAAGTTACTTGTGGCATAACTTTGTTACGATTTTTCAGTAACTTCAAAAATTTAATTTTAGTTACTTTGAAATTACTTTCTATTTTTTTATATTATCTCCTATTAAGAAAGGTTTATGGCTTACTTACCAGTAGAAAATTAATCTTTTTTGGTTCCGCGTTGAGTTATTTTCTTTTAAATTCGTCTTTTTGGTTAAATAGAGCTGTGCTTGATTTTAAACCAAACTCTTTTTTGGTTGAAATAATATCAACTGTTATATTTTTTGTTGATAATTCATCTATTTTAGTTACAAATTAATGTATTTTGTTAAAAGTGCAACTATTTTTTATCGTGGAAAGGTAAAATTTTTGTTAAAAAATCATAATCTCTATATAAAAATACAACTGTTTTGTAAAAAATTCATCTTGTTTGCTTGAAAACACAACAATTCATTGGACATTTTTTTCCTATTTTAAAATTAAATTTTTTGGTTCAAAATTTATCTCTCTTGTTGAAAATAAATCGAACTTCTTTGTTGAATTTAACAGTGTTTGATTTCAAATAAAAATCATTTTTGTTTGAAAGAATATTAACTATTAAATTTCTCGTTGAGAAATCATTCATTATTGATGAAAATGTATGCATTTTGTTAAAAATTGAACTTCTTTATCTTATTGAAAAGCAGTTTTTTAACATTTATATTTCAATTTTAAAAATTTGCTATCTAAAAAAATGGTCTGCTCAATTTGATAATTCAACATTTTATTGCAAATTTTTTTTATGCTTGAATTAAAATTTGGCTCTTTTTTTCAAAATTTGTCTCTTTTGGTAAAAAAATTTTTCTTGTTTGTTAGAAATTAAACTATTTTGATAAAAAATTAGGTTGTTTTCTTCAAAGATTCAACTATTTTGTTAAAAATTCTTTTTTGGTTGAAAATTGACCTATTTTGTCTTAAATTCCTTTTTTTGGTGGTGGAAAATTAAAATATTTTGTCAGAAAATTAAAAAACTGTTTAAAGAACTGTTTTTTTTTTAGAAATTTATGTCTTTTGTTGGAAATTTGTCTTATATGTTTGAAAGTCGTTGAAAATTAAACTATTTGGTTGAAAAGTAATTTTGTTGCTAAAAATTAGCTTTTTATTCATAATAAATAAATATTTTGTTGCAAAACAATTTCTTTACAAAAATTTTAATCTTGAAAAATTAAAAAAATTCAAAAAAATCTAGTATGCTTAAGTAATGTTTATAGGATTGCAAAAGATTTATAGAAAATTATGATGATAATTGTGAAGCTTTTTAAGAATTTAAAAGGTTTCAAGATAGTGAAAAAAATTTCTTGACATTCCCCATTTAAAAAGTTTTCAAAACATTTCGAAAGGTTTTTTTTTGTTCATAGAACTTACAAAAATTGAGGAAGAATATGAGTAATTAACTAAATTCACAAACATTTAAAATAAAATGTAAATTTTGTATTATTTAAAATAAACATCGAAGCCATTTTGGACTAAAAAATTATCGTTTGTAGTTTAAAATTCAGTTATTATTTTTTTGATTAAAAAATCATCTATTTTGTTGAAAAATCTGCTACTCGGTTAAAAATTCATTTTATTTATTTAAAATTTAACTTATTTGTTGAAAATTAGAGTTTTTATTTTTGTGAAAGTTCATTTTGTTTTAAATTCAACTACTTGGTTGAAAGTTTATCTACTGTTTTATACATTTAACTATTTTGTTGAAAATTCTTGGTTTGGTTGAATATTCATACTTTTAATTAAAAAATTATCACTTTGGTCGAAAATACATTTATTTGGTTGACAATTCAACTATTTGGTTGAAAATTCAACCACTTGGATTAGAGAGAACTTTTTCGTTGAATTTTTTGTATAAAGAAACAATCTTTCGATGGTAGTTCATCTGTTTAGTTGAAAATTAAACTACTTGATTAAAAGTGGAATTAATTTCCTAAAAAATCATTGATTTTGTTGAAGATTCATTACTTTTTTCAAAATGTTTGTGGAATAGAAAATTGATCTTATTGGCAGCAAATTAATCTTTTTTTTTTTAAATTCAACTATTTGGTCCTGTAAATTTTGGATTTTTCTTCAGCTTTCCTGGTTGATATTACAAATTGAATCTCAGATACGAAATTTGATTTAAAAAAAAAATGTTTTTTTTTTAAATATTGAATTAAAATTAAAATTAAAATTAAAAAAATTATTTTAATCTTGTAATATTTTTAACATAAAACCTTTTATAAAAGGAATAAAACTGTATTTCGTATAAAAATTTGAAATTTTCAAATTTATTAATTTTTGTCATTTGAAAAACGATATTTCTACTAAAACAGATGAATTTTTAAATCAAAAAGATAAATTTTGTAAAACTAATTGAATTTTCTGTTAACAGAGATTTCAATTGACTTCTCACGATCAAAATATGAATTTTTAAACAAGACATCAGTTACTAGGAAAAAATTGAATTTTCAATCCAAAAAGACGACGAATTTTTAACAAAAAATTACTTTTTAACACAATTGTTAAATTCTCTACTGAAAAGTTGCATTTATATCTAAAATGGATGAAATTTCTCTTAAACCAGATGAATTTTTATTTAATTTTGTTTAATATAGTTGAATTTTCACAAAAAAAAAGATTCCAGTTGACTTTTCAAGATCAAATTATGAATTTTTTTAACAAAAAAATTAATTTCTAATCTCAAAAATGAATTTTTAATTTTCAAAGACAAATTTTTTAACCAAAAAGAATGAAAATATAACAAAATAATTGAAATATCTGACAAATAGTTTCAATTTTAATTTGATCGAAAAAAGATTAAATTTGAACTAACAGATATGAATTTTTAATAAGAAATGACCCATTTTTTTAAGTTGAACTTCCACCCAAATAGATTAAATTCTTTTTTCAACACCAAAACATAAGTTTAAAGAAAAATGTAAATTTACTACGAAATAGTTAAGTTTTCAAAAAATCAGTGGAATTTTCCACCAAAAGTATAAATTTTTTTAAGAAAATAGTTTAATTTGAAACCAAACATTCCATAAAGATAAAACTTCTCTTAAAATAGCTAAATTTTTAATTCAAAAAAAATATTTTAAAAAAAGGTGAATTTTCATCCATAAAAGAATTCAGTTCTCTTTTTAACAGGAAAGTATGAAATTTAAATAAAAATTCTGATTTTCCTAAGCAACTTAATTAAAACAAAAAACATGACTTTTTAACCAAAATGTTGTATTTTCTACTAAATAGTAGTAGTTTGTTAAATTTTTAACAAAAAAGTTGTATTTTTGTTCAAGTGGAATGAAAATTTTTCTCAAACAGGTACATATGTACGTCAAAAAGACAAATTTTCAGAAAAAATAGTTTTCATCCAACAAAGATTTTAGTTGACTTTTCGGCAACAAAATATGACTTTTAACTAAAAGTTTAATTTTCAGTGATAAGAGCTGATTTTTTTACCCCAAAAGACGTGTTTTTAACAACACTGTTGAATTTTCCACCAAAAAGGATTTGTTAAAGGAAAATGATTACATTTTCAACAAAATAATAAAAATTTATAACTAAAAAGATAATCTTCAGAAGAAAATTTGACAAACTTTCAAAAAATTACGGTAATGAGTGAATGACCCCCTCCCTACGGTAAAACATCGTATCAAATTGTCTGCCCCCCCCCCTTGAGTTGTTACATAATTGAAGTGCAGTCCCTTATTAGAATAAAAATATTTTTCTGCCTTGCAACTGAAACATTTTTGAAAATGTCTCTCATCAAAAGTGGTTTAGTAGCTCATTCCAAAAAGGGGAGAAACTTTCGCAGAAAAAAGGGATACTCGGTCGACGTTGGAAGCAGTATAGTCGTATAGAGAATTTTGAAGGTGAAAGCCTTAAGCGAATGTAGAGCAAAAAATATGAATTTTAAGCAAAAGTAGATTTTCCGTGATAAGAGTTGAATTTGTTA
>JAAAKG020112490.1:0-15402 GCA_010014905.2 Druon quercuslanigerum
GAAAATATATTTTTAAAATTCAAGGGTAAGAACAATGTTACATTTATTCTCAAGTGAAAAAGTTATATATCGTTTGTGTGTAGTGGAAAGAATATTTGTCCACTATATATACACTATATATAACTTTTTTAACTGGGTTTGCAATAAAGAAAGTGAGTAAAACACAAGATCCTAAACTTAAAACTTTATTTAATCAAGATGGGATATTCTTGGAGCCCAGATTCGTTTTCCCTGCTGTATTTATGTACATTTACGTTTTTGATGAGCAATAGTAACTTTTTTGTTAAATAATAGTCTAAAATATGTATTTTGACAATAAATAGAAATGATCATTTTTCTATATATTCAATGTATTATTCGAATTGTCATAATTATTCTAGAAAACTAGGTTTTAAGGGTCGAAACAACGTACTATAATAATAGGATAGCCCTTAATAAGCTCTCTATCCCTAAAAAACACGAAATTGATCATGGGAACAGTTTCGATGTTATGAGTACAGCGGTGGAGTGCTAGTTTTATGTGAAGTCAGCACGCAAGCTAGGGTTAGCCCTTAATAAGCCCTTAATTCTTGTATGAATCCGGTATTGAAGATAGTAGTGGTTTCAAAATTACAGATATACCGGTGCTATTTTCATGTAAAATCAGCGCGCAACAAATTTTTTATAAAAATATGCTCAGTCCGAAATGTGTGAATTACGGCCCTCAAAGCCGTCATCAAGGCATAGGATATAGGTTAATTTTATAAATTGATTACATAAAAAGGCGGTGGTACCGTCAGAGATATGTTTACTTACATCAGATAGCCAGTGCCGCAGCGCCTGACGTCAAAGAAAGTTTTATGTGGCCGTAACAAGAATCCTGTTTTAAAACCAAATAATAGTTTTATACATCGACAAAATAAGTCCGATATAGCTTCAGAAATTTAGAAAAACGTCATATCTAATATTTGACATTGTTCAAAACAGAAAAATTGCTCATTTTGTTCCTGCGTTACCCCAGGTGAATAAAAATAAAGGTAAATAATTATCAATAACAGTTACAGTTAATAAAAGGTCCGGAAGAAATAGGGAATTTCATACCTGAAACTTTTTTCACGTGTTAATTCAACGTGTAAAATTTCAAAATTATTTGTTCCATATTTCAAAAAAAAATATATTTTTGCTCATGTGATTTACCCAAGGCCTAAAACTATCTTTCCCGGGCCACAATAGTGGGTTCATTATGAAAGTTCTTTTTAAAAGTGTTGCCGTATTAGGATGACCGTGAGATCGGATAAGGCCGCTCTAAAAGGGAACTTTTAAGGGACCCCTAAACAGCCCTAATACTGTTAGGCACTATTAAAGGCATTTCTACATTGGTCTTGATGCGTTTCTCGAATAAAAAATAGAGGATATTTACTAGTTAACAAACAAAATATTTAAAAATATATTTTTTCTTCTTAACATGTTTGTTTTTAGTTCATTGACTATTAAAAAAATATGTTTCATAAGACTATTGAGATTCCTGAGCTTTGACATAGAGAGAAATTGTTTTTTATCTGTATAATTGAAGAAATATAATTTTTACTGATTCAAAATCTCATTTTTCTTCAAAACGAATAAAAATAGAAATAAAAATTCATAGTTTTTACAGAATTTAGTTTGACGAACTCCAAAATTTTATTTTTGAAAACATTTGTTTCAGTTGAGTATTAGTATTCAAACTCGGTTCTCTACCTAAAATCTCTAAAATGCTGTCATTACCAGATATTTACCTTGTGTATTTGAACAAATTTAAAAAAATATAGAAAAAATCTCTCAATTACAGAAGACACATGTACTCCAAATACAGAAGATAAATATCTGGCGAGGGTATCATTTCATAGATTTCAGAAAGGGAGGTGAGTTTGAATATTGATACTTAACTAAAAAAAAACTTTTTCAAAAATAAAATCTTCATGTTCGTCAAAATACATGATATTTAAGTCGCCTTAATAAATTTTGAGTCTTTAAAAATTATATTACTTCAATTTTGAGGATACGACCCCACTTTTCTTTACTTTGAAGCTCAGAAACCCTAATTAAAGTTAGAAATTTTTTAATGAGATTAAAATCAAATTTAAAATGCTAATTAACGCCCAAATTTGGACAATCACCATAAATGTTCCCATGGCAAATTTCTTCAATTTTAATTTAGCTGACTTGGATTTAGCTGATTGAAGTCCAAAAACAAAAGTTCTTCTTCTTATCTTCTGGGGAAAAAAAGGAATTTTTGTTTTTTTTCAGATTGCAATGGGAACATTTTATGTTGATTGTCCAAATTTGGTCGTTGGATTCTTGATTATATTTTCAGAAATTCTGCTTAGAAACCCTAATAATCTCCTGTAATGATTTAAATTTGTATGGCGAGAGATAAAAGGGGAAAACAGATGGCAAATCTTAGAAAAATATGGATTTCTTTACTCAGAATGGGAAAACTAAAATCGATTGCCTAGCTCAATGTACATTAATAAGAGGTAAGAGTTCTTTATTTATAGACTTTGCTTTATCTAATAAAATGGGAATTCAGTGAATCGAGGGTTTCCAAGTATTAAGATTTCCAATTCGGCCAAATCATTTTCCTATATGATTGACGTTATTAGATAAGTCAACTAGAAATTATGCGAACTGTTCAAGCATCCCTTTTGTAACGTGTAATTTTAACTCTGCTAATAAAGTTGAAGAAGTTATTTAGTACCCTCAAAATATGAACTCTGCAATTTTTTCAATAGATTACCTTTTAAACAATTCAATTAATTATAAAAAATAGGGAGCGACAGAACTTAACATGACACCCAACGTGACTAATAAAATGAGTCGTTCGCAGCCATGGTTGGATGCAGAATTCAGAAAAAGTAAAAAGAACTGAAACAAATACTTAAGAAATGCGAAGAACAGAAATTCAATATTGATGTTGCCTCGATTTACACGAATTGTAATTATTAGATTCTTAAGAAGGAAGATTATACAAATTCTTTATCAGATTCTCTCGCGAAAGCAATCGATTCTAAACAATTCTTTACGATAATAAATGGATATAATTTCAAACGTTTATATTCAGATGATATAGACTAAAACATATTAATACAATACTTGAAATCTCTTCTCGCATTCCAGGATTCAAATTCTCACTTAGTAACGATTCATGATTTTCGAAATTCTTATCCAGATCCACACATAACTCTTGATGAAACTATTTCAAGATTGAAGCAGTCAAAGAATGGTAAAGTCCTTGGTCTGGATGGTAATACCTATGACTTTTAAAAATGTTGCCTGGCAATCTGATCCTTTACTGAAATTCATTATTTAATAATATCAAAAATTGTTTAGAATAATACGCAACAGATGCGGTATCATTGATCCTTCGCAGATTCTTTCCAAAAGGCTGACAGCTTGGGTTGAAGACGTATGTTGACTTTAAAGCAGCTTCTCCCTCAGTCATTATATTAATCTCGAAAGGTTGGGGTACTATACTATATATATATATACTATACTATAGGATAAATGAGCTAGACATCAACATAGCCAAAATGAAAATAGTTATATACAGAAAGGGAGGCCATGGGCATAACAAAAAACACCCACATTGACCCACAGTTTCATCCCATGTAGAAATCGCCCCATTTGTCCCCATTTCAATTAGAGCAGTAGTCAGAACCCCACTAGAATAACTGGACTAGTAAGTTCTAATCAGGACCCTTTAATGTACTGCTTAGATTTTTTATTTCTTATGACTAGAGAAACTATTTGAGTCTAGTTAGGCCCTATTACTGTATTTGAGTCACGCCTTAGTTAGTTCCTGATTAAGATAGAAGAAGCAAAAAATGCTAGTCAGGCACTGGCCAGGCCTTAGCCAGGATACCCCAAATTAACTTTCTGAAGATGGTGCTGCATTATATGTGATGCAGAGCCATCTTTAGAAGTTCTTATGCACTAAATTATGCTTTGGTAATCAGACAAATGTATGCCCAACAACACATGACAACAAACTAAAATTTATATTCATTTTAAGCATCTGAGTATTTAACACTTATAAACACATGTTTTTAATGAAAAAAACACCACCATAATATTTAATGAATATATGTTTGAGTATTAGTTTTCTTAAATTATATTTATTAATACACACAGAATAGGGTGTGTGAATATAACCAAAAAAAAGTAATTAATAATTTGTTCACCTTTCGTTGACTATCTTTAAAATGATTTAGAAAATCGACAAAAAATATCTATTATTAATTTCTGTAAATATTGATGGCGGCTTCTGAGCACACTTAAGAAAAAAATAATTCAGGTTAAAATTGTTTATTTAACAGTAGTTTTTTGAAAGTTTAGTTTTTTCTTTCTCCTTAGGGAAAAGTTACAATTTTTATTTAATTCTAATGACCAAGACCTCATTGTATTCTTCGAAGGATTCTCTGAATTTCTATTTGGGTTAATTTTGTTTTAAAAAATTAATTGAGAAATCATACAGTTATTATTGTTATAAGCAATCATAGTTTAAATTTTAATTAACACCACCCAAATAGATTTGTAGAGAATCCTTCAAAGTATAAAAATAAGCCTTGATCATTAGGAATAAATAAGAATTGTAACCTTTTTAAAGAGAAAGCAAAATCTAAAACTCTAAATAAGTAATGTTAAATAAGCAATTTTGACCTGAATAATTTTTTCTTAAGTGCGCTAAGAAGCTATCTATTCTTTTTTATTTATTAAATCATTTAAAAGATTGGCGACTTTTGAGGTTGATTGTACGCAGTCTACATTCTTAATATGTGAAGTATAAAAAAAGCAATTAAATTTCTACTGTGTATGTAAAATCCAGTGAAAAATAATGACAAGAGTAATTTTTCATAGTAACTCTGACATGACCTCTAAAATAATTGATCGGAAATTGGTTAGAATTAGAATATTTTATTTCATTTTTTTTTAAACTCGTTTGTCGCATACATTTTATGTCATGAAAATAAAAATTGCGTAAGATCCAGTTGAATATGGCACTGAAATACGTTATTTCAAATGTGAGAATGTGTCGACTTCATATGGGTCTTATGCAGTTGTCATTCTCATGTCTTCATTTATTTTACAGCTGAATGATGAACCCACCAGAAAATAGAGAGATTCTAGACGGGCAGTTAAATGGTATTCTCGTTTGGACCTCGCTATAAATGCTAGATAGAGCCCGAATAAAACGGCATTACAGAACTAGTCTGGCCCTCCCTATTTTTCCCGATCAGTAACCGATCATATATAGGAAAATCTAGTCGGGACCCTTCCAAACCCGATAACAATTTCTACATGGGATATTGTTCAAAGTAATATCTACCTGAACACCCCATTCACCCAATATGCACTTTTTGTCAGGACGAAAGATGAAGCTGTTCATAAATCTAGCCTCGCTGTAGGATCTACGATTACTCGGATTCACAAATTAAAACTTAACTTATTGAATCTATTTGTTCTACTTTTCGATAATCTTGTATTAAGCGTTTTAATGTATGGTGCGCATATAAGAAGTCTTAAGTACTTAGATTTTATAGAAAAAGTTCAAATTACGTACTTTTTATAAAATTCCCAACCTGGAATTAGAGTTTTTGAGTAAATTCTCAATTGGATTGAGAACATTTTAAATATGTCTGACGACCGATATCCGAAGAAATATTATAATAGCTAGAAAACAACTAGATAACCCTAATAAAAATTCTGTAAGTTACATGAATTAACAATAGAATTAGTTCTATATTTAAAGATTTCTTGATTTGCTTTTGTTGTAAGTAAAGCTTATCTCCTCAGGGGTAAAGTTTACTATAACCCTTAAATTTTATTTTTCTGTTTTTATTTTTAAATTAACAGTTAGTTTTAGAATTGAGCTGTAACTAATAATCTCTAGGGAATATTCTTTACATAACCAGTAAACTAAAAAAAAAACGTCGTTTTTTTTAAATAAAATGTTAAATTTCGTTAAATAAAATACTATTTTAGTCGATTTTTATCAATTTGTTCTAAATATTTGAAAAAATTGAATAATATAAACATCTGGAAATGGTACAATTTAATAGATTTCAGGAAGCTGAACGATTTTGAACTATGAAGTCCTAATCATATTTTTCGTTGTTTTCGAGAAAATTGAGAATTTTAATTGTTATTTCTTATAGATTTAAACTGTGCTTCTAAATATCACTCTCTGATTTTTTTAATTGGTTCTACTTAAAAACTTGGCCCTTTATTCGATCTTATCAACTATTTCAAAGACTTGAAATTTTATAAATAGAAAACATTCTTAATTAGATTTTTTAGGTAACTTTTGGCTATTTCCAGAGGAATTGAGTTACATCGATAAATAACTCACATTTTGCATTGACCTGACTGATACAAAACTTTTCAAATATTTAATATTTAAGTTCATACTCAGGAAAAAGATGTCAGTCAAATAAATCAGTGATTTTCTACAAAGTCATGTGTTTTCTCTAAATTGATTTGAGATAAGAATGAATTATAACAAGGGAGCTATGCATTTCAAATGTATTTTATGTAATTCAATTCATTGCAGATAAATTGCAGTATCAAACAATACTATTGATACGTTAAATCACCTGACGCGACGCGTAAATTGGCACAGGTACAGTATTTGAGAAAAAACTAACATTAATATATTTTATGTTATACTTGAATATTTTTCATAATACAAAATTAAATTTTAATATAGATACATACTTTAAAAAAGCCTACCTCTTTTTCTAACGTTATTATTCTTCCAGAAGAAAGGATAAATATTTCTCAATCCTTATTTTCATAACTGTCGGTGTCATGTACGTGACATCCATAGATCGCCTTCACTCAAGCATAAAAAATCCATTCGACGCATCAAGTCCGCTAAAAAGGCGCACGCTCATTGTATTTTCATACATTTTCAGTTTCTCTATTCTCTCTCTATATATTGCTCTTTTCTCCCGCTCACTAACTCTTTCCGCCTCACTTTTAGAACTCGGGAAAACTTTTCTCGTAATCGGGTGGCAGCACGAGCGGGGGATGAATGGTAGGGTGAAAGAGCGGGAAAACAGAGCATGGGCTGGGGTAGCCGCGATCTCAGAACGAAAGTGGTGAATAAAAAAGTTTTCAGTTACGGGGGCAACGCTGGTACGAACCACCAAACCCACCAGCGCATGATCCAGTATGGCGACTCCACGAAAATTACACGATGCACTCCCGAATTACCAAACATATATATGCCCCACGCAATCACAACATCACGGATACTAACCGCGTTTTCTCTTTCGTTTCGCACGTTGCGCTTCAGGTAGCTCTCTTCCAAAACATTGATTGCTTTAATGCTAATATTAATGTATTTAATATTATAATATAAGTTCATTGTGATAATTGGCTTGATAACAAAAATAGTGATCGCAGCGTTTTCGTGTTTTTTTACTTTTCCCTTCTTTTTAAAATTTCTTCATAAACCGTTTTCAGAACTATAAAATTAGTACCATTGAAAGTTTTTGAAATACATGTGATTTGGAGTTGGACTTTCTACACTTTGAATTCAGCTTTTTTTAATTGAGAAAGTTAGATTTCGAATTGGTATCAAATAGCGGATATCTTTCGAATTCACTTATTGTAATTTGCAACACGTTAATATATCATTATTTAAAATTGTTTAACATTAAGGACTTACAGCGTTTGAATGACATTTAAAATTTAAAACCCTGAATTTCAATTAAAATTCAGCAAATCCATTAAATTAAATGCTCGTTTGAACATATTTGGATAACAAACATTGCTCTTGTTTAATTTTGTTATGAAGAAGCACAAGGTAATTTATTTAATTCAGAGCTATTTTATTTTATTAGTAAATTTATTAATGCATTCATATAATTTTTAATCACATAAGTAACGTCACAATTCTTTATAAAATAATTATTATAAGAAGTACATTCTAAAACTCGTTCTGACACATGATGCTATCACTGGCAGGGGTCAACATTGCAAATGTTTGACAACCGAACACAACCATCAGCACCTCTAAAATATAAATCCCGTTTTTTTCGCTTCAAATGATATACCGGTAAGGTCTATCTCAGTTTCACCCCACTGTGTAAGATGTTATTCAAATTGCGTAACTTTTTTGTGATTGTCTGATATTTTCAATCACGCAAATTTTTCGTTGTCAGATATTTCAGGCGGCTTGCAGATTAGAAATATTTCCTCTTTTAAGTTTTTGCTCTTAAATATGCTTTGTAGATATATTTAAAAAATTTTTAATATCAATTAATTACTTAGAATTATTAGTTGTTGTTTTTAAACTAGTTCAATTTATAATTATTTAAATTCAAGATTGTCACTTCAATATTGACATCTGTTGAATTTTATTATATTTCTAACAGTGAAATTATGAGAATAAGTAAAAGAATAAGCTGAAAGTAGAATTGTCGAAACGAAGATATTACATAAACATTTATTACAGAAATATAAGAGTCACATATAAGTATCTCATGAAGTAAATACAGTGACAATTAAATTATTCAGTGGTAATGAAGATTGAAAAAACCTGATGAATCATAAATATATTTATAACAAGATAAGTCACATTTTTCTCAAAACAAAATAAAATATTTTCACAACACTTAATATCTAAGCCTATTTAAAATACCTATACATTTCTATCAGTGTCTGTACTCCTAATCAAATTATAGGCGGGCAAATAAAACTGTATGTAAGAATTATCAAAAGTGAGTATATTTATAGCTTCAAGCGAACGCAAAAGTTAAATCAGTTTATTAGGTTCAAATGTAAGAAAATTGATCAGATGTTTAAGTGAGGAATATATACGTAGTACTAATCATAGATCTATAAAACGAAAAATGTTCCTTAGTGTGCACCTGTAGAGCTATAAATAACCTATGATAATAAAATAATCACTGGCGGCTTAGATTCCGCAAAGTTTCCACTTTATTGTAGAAATATTGTTATAGCAAACTCTAATCGCGGATAATAACTTGATGAATTTTTAAATTGATATTTGGGTATTTTTAAACGTTCATTATAGAAAAGATAATTAAAAATGATAAGTAAAGAATAATAATTCTCAAGAGAGGAAAAAACACTTTCACTTTTGCTGACTCCCGTTTCCTTATTCCACAAGTCACTGTATTCCATGTTTTAATGCTAACACTATTACTGAACCACGTGGTACACTCCCGAGTTCATCCCCACTAAACGACTTGACTCGATCTGCCCCACTAGCACCAAAACCAACGATCCCTATAACACCCTTCATTAAGGCTTCCAATAAATCTTCCCAACTTCTATATAGTTAAAAATATACACTTTATAATTTACATAAAACTTCAATTAAAATAAAACGAATCATTCAACATAAGATTCACTAATAATGTCATTGAATATTTGAATAACACTGTAAATTACTGGTCTAATTACTAATATTATAAATGAATGATGAAATATCTTTATTTCATACTTTGAATAAATATAATTTTGAAATTAGGATTCATATAATATTATAAAAAAATTACAGCACTGAAAACATCGGATAAGTTAGACGTAATATAGAGAGAAATTTGGACGAGAAACATTGAGAGTGAAATAACAACAGAATGATACCACGTTTTAAACTGAATCGATAATCTCAACCCAGCAGTTATTGAATAGTCACGTATACATTACACAATCTGAAAATGCACACTTGGATGTCTGCCAAGCTTCAATGTTAATAGGATCACTAATGCTCATTTCCCATTTAATTATTTTTGACTTCTGAGTATACATAATTACATATTATCACATGGGCAAAGTATTAAATGAGTTAAAGAAAATGACCCTGAAAGATAAATCCTCAGAAATATCCACTTTATTTAGATTGTAAGCTTGGTACAGTTTAGAGATCAGAAATATGTAATATTGTAATACGCTGTAACAAACCCCTCAGGATTACTGGAGAAACGTCATAACTATCCATCCTTATTTCCTCGGATTTACATTCCAGAGCGGAAATACATTTGTTTTTAAAAGGGTGGAATTATTAAATTTACTTGCATAAATTTTATTTTATTTATAACGGTTAATTTCTGCAGTTATTAAAAGTTACCAGGCATACTATTTTAAACAATTTTACATTAAAAAAGTGAAATCATTGCTTTTTCATTCCGATTTCAAGCACTATCGTCTTGATATAAACTTGCATTCCTTCGAAATTTTCAAATATGTATTTAATGATTTTATTCGGAAATAAGTTTGATCACTTTAAAAATATGCCTTAAAAGCAAGTAACTTTATTACGAGATCATAAAATATGCACCAAAATTAATTATTTATACTAATATATATATATATATAATTTCTCAATTGACTACGAAAAAACTTCAAGAGCTGTTTGCTATAAATATTTTACAATTTAAAATTACCAATACTAATTAACATAATTAACAATACTAAAAAGATAAACTCTTAAATCATAAAAACACAGAAATTGAAAGTTTTAAAAATTTGCTTAAAACTGTGATTTTCAAGCATGCAAATTTCAGACTTCATCTGCAGAGGCATTCAAAAGTTAATACATTATATAGCATTTTAAGAAAAAATATTGTGTTCTGTAATTAAATCAGAATTAATACATAATCGTTTATTATATTAATAATCGTGACATCTCATCTCAGACTGCGTCAAGTCATTTACTTAAGCAGCATTGTTACCAAAATAACGATGTATCTTGATAGAACCTCGGTTAAATGTGTAAGCCAAATCATAAACTTCTATTTATCTTCAAATTTACAATCTTAAAATTGTATCTATTTACGTTCAAATTCATCAGATATCTAAATCTAATTTTCATTCTCGTTACTAGCTGGTGGAAGTAAAGAAATTAAAATCAATTAAGAAGCAGACAATATGGTTAATTTTTAATCTTCTGTGTGTTTGCCTTTTCTTTATTAGGAAAAACTGTTCTAAAGTAGATAATTTACAAAAAAATTAAATTTTATAACTCTCTGGGTTCTCTTTATCAGAACTAACTATTGAAAAAGCATGTGTTGTTGTCAATGTAATCCGGCACGCGTCTGACTTTAGAAAAGCGCCTTCTGTGTTTGGGGTAGGTAGCGTGCCTGTATTAGCAACTCGCGCGCGTTCGCATGGTGACGGCGGGTCCAGAACAGCCAGAAGAAAACGAACGCGCGCGCAGAGACACAAACTGTGTCGGCAGTTGCGATGTATGTACCTTCTTCGCAGGAGTCTGCTGCCTGCCGGCAGTGGTGGCCCGCTGCCGCGGCGGCTGACAGCCCTCGTGGGAGTCAGCTAAGGGAAATCAATATCTCACTAGGGGTAGAGTAGAGTTAGTATGAGAGCGAGACTGCTGGTGAGAAAGCGAGAGAGTTGATTTGATTGAACGAGAGAGAAAAGAGAGGAAGGGCGCTTAGCGCTGAATCTTGCTGCTGTGGCCTCGAAACTCATAGAGTTGCTAAATCCGTCGAGATCATTCGCACCGCAGTACCTTCTTGAAAATCATATCAAACGCGCTAAAACTTTTTTCAAAGTAATTCGCACCATCCATTCACACTGCGCCTTGTGTGCGGCCGTGCGCATAGCACGCGACGGGCCGCCTGCGCGGCACAGATGAGCCGCCGGTCACGCACGCACGCTACTCTCGTCACGCTACGAAGCTGCGCGCGCAACCCCCAACCGCGAAGACACTCCAGCCGTGACGACCGCTTAGCGGATACTGGCGACGATACGCTCTGCGCCGAAAGCTCAAAGTCTCTCTGTCTCTTTCACTATTTCACCCTTACTCTCACTCTAGCTACTACCACCCCACCTCCTATTACCCTCTCGCTTACTCGCTCTTCAGCAAAACTTTCTCGGCGTCGGGATGCACACACCACGATGCCACGCGCTCACTAATACCCTTAAAGCGTTAGCGACATTTGAGTACAGGTGGAGTGTAGGTGTAGAAAGTTATTCACTACACCGAATAAACCGTCCACGTAGTCGCGAGCCACCTCCACACCCTCCACACCAGCATTCTGTCTCTTTCTCTCATTCTCACAAGTTTCGCGCAACTTTTTCTCCCACCACTGCGAGCAATCTGTCCTCTTTGGGAACCGAGAGAAGAGAAAGATGCTCTCCAATCCGCGGGATGGAAGGCTGCTTTCTTTGCGTCTTTGTTCATCCACCCACCCCAAACCGCCAAACCTTCACTCTCCTAGAGTAAGTCTCGGTACCTTCTTTTGTCTTACCATTTTTGAATTTCCTACTCTTCTTTAACTGGTTAAAGTGGGATGCAAGTTTGATGTGTTTAAAAATCACGCTGAGAAGAGTGGAAATGATTAAGTTTCAGGGGTTTGTGGGTATGAGGGTGCTGATGGCCGCAAGGTCCGCAGGGCGACAAGTATTAGATTATTCTTATTTAAATTATTAGGGTAGAAACATTCTAGATCGATAAACAAATTTGTTGTGAGATGCTTAAAAGTTATAGGGTTGGTTTTTATTTTGAAGCTTTTTAATTAAATAAGAGCATTTTCAAGGAACAGAAACTGGTTTATTCGTATCTAGGATGGTCCTGATTATAGCGCGATATCTGGTATTAATTATTGTGCAATTCTTTGTTATATTTCTAATAGGACCTAAACTAATGTACATGCCAAATTTGGGCTCAATTACACAGTATTAAACGCTTTCAAAAATAATTGTATTCTTCAATTAGAAAATCGAAGTTTCCTAATGAGGGCTTACTATTTTCATTGAAAATATTGTAACAGGCTACTCAATACACCTTACATAGATTCTCCTTCTTATTCGGACAAGAACTGATCTAATCAGCGATAGCAGTAAAGTGACGTCATCAGATTATGGCACTAAATGACCACATGAGTGTGATTTAGGCGCGGGTTCGATTCTAAATAGAAGAGTTTATTTTTATTGATGCTTACGTTCCAAAAATCGTACTACGCGATAATATTAATTGCTGCCTGGAAATCAGATCAGATATTAATTTCTCCAGTAGAGGCAGTTAAATAAAAACGATAGAACATTTAGTTTCTTGGAATGCCTTGTTACAATCGAAGCTGGAGATTGGCTCAAAAAGAGCAGGTGTTAAGGTGCAGGGCAATAAGGTAATAAACATTGCGCAATCGTGAGCGGATATATGTACAGCTGGTACTTGGCGAAGGTCGATAAAGTAATGATAGTCTACTAAAATGCTGGCTGAAAACAAAGGAAGCAAGACAGAATAGAATAAAAAAATCTCTGATAAAATTAAATCTTAAACATTATAACATTTTTTAAATCATATTTCGCTTATGTTCGGAGAATTTTGATCTCTTAAGCATTGTCTTTCATGATACGAAACTTAGAAAAATTACATTGTAGGAACATCTAAAGTTTCAGGATTGAACTTTCTAGACACGGATTGAGTCGAGGGCTAAAGCAAGCAGAAACGAACATGGGTGTTAAGAAGCTCAGATATTGAGATTTCATAATAAGAAAGTCAAGAGCCTTATAATAGGGTTTGCTGCCGAATGAATCTCGCTATTGAAGCAAAGAAGATACTAATAAGATTCTAAAAATTTAATTCTAAACAAATGAAATACACTGGCATTAATAGATTATAAACGGACAGGAGTAAAATAACTAATAAATCAACAGACACCCTTAAATATGGGAATATCATTATCGGAAATAGTTACTAAACCTGAAAATGTAAGTGAATCTGAGACGAAAATACACATTTGTTGTTCTTCTGAAATTAGACTTGTTTAAGTTTCCGATATAGAAGCAGAAGCAGGATCGATGAAAAGGTTTGAAGGGACTTGGACAACAATTAAAGGGTCTTTAAAGGTTTGAGAAGAGAAAGAAACGGCAGCACGCGCAAGGTAAAGGCGAGTGCGCACTCAAACTAAGCATCCTCACGCTTGCGTCAATCTGTGATTCATTGCCTCGGCAACGAACGATACTGCTTCTCTCTCAATTCCACTTCTTCATCTTTTGGCAGCTCTCGCACTTCTTTTCTCCCATCAAACAAGCCACGTTTTCAGCGAAACCATATCATGAATTTACCTCGAAATTTACAAAACTTTTCTTTCGATAGAAAAGCGAAAAAAAATTTACTCAAACACTAGGAGTGAAATCGAAAATATACTATGCTATACTAAAAGTAGTTTGTTATTTCAGACCTTTGATCTTATCTTCAGATAGTCACTGCTGTCTTCTAGAAAATATCTTTGATATATAATAGAGGATTCTGCTAAATACTTCTGTCTTCTGACAAAAATGGTTTTCACTACTGGAAGTCGATCTGGTCAGATTTAGTCAGACGATTACTAAGTGAACATGCTTCTAGTTTAGAACTAAGCTTAGCGTCGATTATACAACATACCACATTCATTTTCACTTCACTTCCAGTGTCGCATTCAATGGTTTCGAATGTGGATCTATAGCTACCTTTAATTGTATTTATGTGATGTGAAAGTAGAAGTGAAGTGGAAAGTTACAGAATCTTCAATTCAGGATTGCAACCGAAGTCAGATTTCAAAACTCCAGCACATTTCCTTGTTTTCCAGATTAACTTTTGACAAATTATCAGAAAAACTTTCAAAGAATTTTTTCAAAACTTTGCACTGTTTTAAATATGCTTTTCAGAAAATGTTTGTACAGTAAGTGAGAAAATAATGTACTCCTATATTTTTTGAGCTGTTGCTAGTGCCCACCAATTTTTATAATATTAATATGATAATTTTTTCCTAGTAATAACGCGGAAGAAAATAAAATTCTGCATCTAATATGCCTAACCTAAAGAGAAGATATGGATTTTATTTAAATATATTGCTAAAAATGTCAAATTGAGATGTTTTCTAAAATTTTAAATAAATCTGCAAATAATTAACCTTTTTTTAAGATTCCTGACCTATTATACAGGTAAGTCTCCACAGTCTTTTCCTAAATTGTCCAGATATTTTCAGGGTCAAGCCTAATGCAAAAAATCAAATGATTTCGAAAATGTTTAAATACTTACAAACATTTGTTTAGAATAATTATTTGTTATATTTAAATAAGTTAAAAATTTACAAAATGAGGAAAATCATTTTAGTACAATGCAAATGCAATTTAGCCAAATATTGTAGGGACTTTCCGTTAAAATTACCCTAAAATCATTTAAAAATGTTGAATATTTGTAGAGTTATTCCAATTTTTCGATAACATCGAAATTTGACATAAATTTTGAAATATCTTCTTACACGGAGAAAAATGGATGTTTATATGTAGATGTTCAAAGGGTAAGATGGTCTCACCTAACATGCAGATTTTCATGCCAAATATCTACTATCTTTTTGAGATGTTAGGCGTAAAAATATTTTTATGTTAAACTGAAACACATTCAGA
>JAAAKG020112501.1:0-15401 GCA_010014905.2 Druon quercuslanigerum
AGAATACCCAGTTTCCTGAAATGAATCATTTCTCTATCTTAGCAATTTAAATAAAAGTGCCAGTTTACTTAAATATTCCAGATATTACAAATAAATTCTTTGCTTACTCTGGATATATCAATTATTTAAATTAGGGTTAATCTTCATTCTTTCGTTCGTATGGTATTAATTTTTTTCTGTGTAATATTAATTTTGTCATCATGAGTTATTACTAATTTTTTATAAGATTTATTCAATTTTTGTGTTTTGTTTAATATTCTGTGCAAAGATTCTATCAACCTGAGTAATTTTATTATTCTGTAAAAATTGAGGTGATGTGTTAATCAGTTTATGCTTAAAGATGTAGAGGTCGTCTCTATTATTAATTAATCTTATATTTGTTTCCTTACCTTTAAATATCATTAACTTAATTAGAAATCATTATATTACTAAAATAATATTTCTCTAGTTTTAACCTTATTAATTTTCTTGTTCAGATTGCTGAACTTTTTTCCCTCAAATAACAGAAATTAAAATCACTTTTTGTTATTTGCATGGGAATAAAAGAAGGGTGACCTTTTACAAATGAACTGTTCACAATTTAGGTTACTGGCTTTCAACATTTAATTAAAACTGCTATTATTAAAACATCAAATTCATCCGAACGGAAGTTGTAATTATTCTCATTTTATTTTAATTAATATTACTTTCAAAAGTACAGCAAAAAATCTGAAATAAAAATATCCAAAAAAGGAATGTGTTTTTAAACATTTTCAGAAACGAAATTAATGAATAATTATTTTCATTCCCTGGATACATTAACTTTTTCCAGCGATAAATTTAATTGGAATATCAAAATCCATCTCGCTTCGACAAGCAAGACATTTTAGGAATAAAATACTGAGTTTAGTGTTCGCCCGTCCGTTGTACTTTTTTCATCAAGGGGAATTGTGGGGAAATTAGGGGAGTGGAAGTAGGGAAAATTATGGAAAGTGACTGTAGGGTGAGGAGGGGGTTTAGTGTGAAAGGGGGAAAGAGGAAATAAGGTGCAATAAGAAGAGGCGAAGTTGAAGGAGGGGAAACGCGGGAAAAGAAAATAGAGGGAATTAGAAAAATAGGGAGGAGGGGGGGTAATGGGCAAGGGCAAGTGAATAAGTAAAATTAAGTAAGGTAAATTATGAAAAATATGGCTGATTAGTGGAAGGAAAGTGACTGAGGGTAAAGGGAAGTAGGGTCAGATGCGTTATTTATTTATTCCTTTTTATTCTAGATTTGACTAGAATACACCAAAATGTTTGAAATTTCTTAGAATATTCTAGAATGTTCCTACCTTTCCTAGAATCTTTTAAAATTGTCTAGATTATTTTAGATTATTCCATAATATTTGAGAAATTTCTGATCTTTTCCCTTATTTCCCTATTCTTTTTTATTCTTGGAAATTTTACAATATTTTAGAAATTAGAATTTCGTAGCTTTTGGGTATTTCTTGATTATACATTTTTGAATCCTCCCATTTTTATTACAGAAGGCTTAAATGATAGTTTAAAAATGCGCTTTAACAAATTTTTAGGCCATTTTGATATGAGACGTAATTACAAAAAAGCTTTTTTACGCGTTCTCGAAAACTCTTAAAAGTATTGTCCAAGAGTCTCGTAATATACAGGTTTTAAATCTCAAAACCCAATAGTTAAAAACATACTGCTTTTCAGAGAATGAAAAGACGAAACATTTCCCTGAAGAGAATTTTGTTCAGTTGAACATTTTGAATAATAAAATATACCTGATCCGGTTATCGTGGGTCGTTTCAGACCCATGCATTTTTTACTAAATATCTGCATTTTTGGGACGTGGGTATGTTTATAACAAAAAATAAAATATTTGTTGAAATTTGGTTGTAATCTTTATGATGTGCCATTACAGAAGAAGTGTTCAAGAGTTCAGTTTTTTTTATTAGCAATTGAGCATTTCAACATGCTTTGAGTCTTAAAGGACTAATGATAACTTGAAAAGGTGCCAAAAAAGCTATAACCTCATAGGGTTAAATAAGTAAAATAACTTTTTTTCTATAGAAAATTATTTAATAAAACATAAATTGTCCTTACTTAGCCAAATATTATTAAAACTTTCGAAAATTTAGTACAAGTACGCAGTATAGTCTAGCGATGGTTGAAATATAAAAAAATTAAGTTTTGCCTATAAGCACGTGGTTTAGAATATATTTTTTTTCTCTTGAAACGTATAATAAAACTTTAAATGTTTTTACAAGTAAACAATATAATAACTGCAGTATCCTTAAAATCTGTACACATTAGAACTGTGAAACAATTATTGGAACCTCTAAAAGCTGCAAATATGTACAAAATAAATAAATATAAAATTCATGTAGCATGTGTGTAAGTTAAATATTTACTAATAATAATATTATGCTAATAATATTATGATATTCATGAATACAAACTTTAAATTAATGTTTATAAAAATAAACATCGAAAAAAGTATAAGGTTTAATATATAAGATAAAAATATATATTGTAAAAAGGAAATTTATAAGAGCAGAAAATTCTTTCACTTGAATGAAAAAAATGCATCATTACTCTTATCTTACCAAGCCTTCCAGTTGTTTAGGCAAAAGGATTTTGTGCCGCTGAAAAAAAAGAGAAATGGATAAAATTTTAATTAAATACTAGTTATGGAGGTAATAAAGTGTAAATTAAGGTTGTGCAAGAAATAAAGCGGAAAAAGATTAAAAGGAATTAATAAAGTTTACTGTAACGTGTGCAAAGTTAATGATTTAGATTTTATCTTAAAATACTCCCAACTTTGGAACTGGAGTGTAAGATGAGTTGGTGCGTCAAGTAAATGCTAAAAAATATCTAAAATACTGAAAAAATGTTAAACATTTATTGCTCAAGAATCGCTGCTAAAATTGAAAGTTTTTATAACAATTTTACACCAGCAAAATACAGTTTGATGAAAAACGACAAGCGGATTTTCTTCTTGATTTTTTCGTAAAACCGATTGGTATAATCCTTTTTTAAAAAAAAATTAAATTTTTGAGAATTTCGAATTGTTTGTAACAATTTTATATGATCAAATTGGAGCCGGAAGAAAAAACATTATAAAAGTTTTTTTCCTCACTTTTTTCGTAAAATCGATTGGCACAATTGTTTTTTTAAAAAATAAAATCTTTGACAATGTGTTTGAATAATTCTTTATAAACAATTACAAATGACAAAAGGAAAAACAAGTTAAATGAATATTTCTATTTTGTTCATGAAACTTTAATTTTTAATCCAATCGAGCTGATTTTATAAAATTTCTATTGAGAAATAGTACAATAATAGAAAATTTGTCCCCCTTCCCCAAATAAGGGATTGTAACCCTTTTGCACAAAAACTGTGATCATAGAGACGCATTTTCAAAAGAAACATTTTGACATAAATTTTATTAAAAAACTCTAAATAGTTCATGAAATATTGAAAAAAGCTGTTTTTAGGGGTGAACTTTTAGGGCGATTTTCAACTTTCTTCGTTAGTAATACATAAGGCTGAAAAATTTTCCAAAATGGAGAAATTTCCAATTGAAACCATCAAATAAAAAAAATTTAACTATAAATAAAAATGCCTGAATTTAATAGATTTTGGGAATCAAAAGTCAAGTTTTCTATTTCAAATCTTCCAAATTAAGAAATTTCGAACCTAAATCATTAAAATGACAGACATTTTTTATTATAAATTTTCAAAATTAAAAAAAGAAGATTTATAATTTTGAATTCTGCATTTTGGAGAATTACAATTGAAATGTCTTAAATTTTTAAAATGTATAGAATTGCATTTTCAATCAAAGGATGAATTTCCATTCAAACAAGTCGATTTTTGAGCAAAATACGTGAATTTTTAAACAGAAAGATTATTTTTCTGCCAAAAAAAAACGAATTTTCAACCAGATATTTGAAAGTTCAACAAAAATCTAGCAACTGTCAATCCAAAATAGAGTAGTTAAGTTTTCAGTTAAATTTTCTACTGAGTAGCTCAATTTTTCACCAAAAAGATAATTTTTTAATAAAAAAATGTATTGTAGAAAAAATGTATTAATTTATTAAATGTATTGTATTTTTATTTACAAATTTAAAAATGTGGTGTTCTGTATGTGACAATCTTTTCTAGAATTATCCGAACACAATCTGCTATTTTTTGCACTTTCAAAATTTGCTTCTAGGCCCATCTGATGCAGCCACACTTTACATGTTTTCGGATCTGTCGGAAACCTATAAACAGTTGTTAAAAAAATACACGAGTTCACTATATTTAATTCATAAAAAGAAGAGATAGAAATATGTAATATTGATATATAGAAAAATTATTGTGTAAACAAAACACAAATCTAACCTTCAATTTTATAATTATGTAGATCTTGTACTTACTTGTAAAAATATCTCAATCTGCTGCATTTTTCACTTTTTCCGCAGTAGAAACAATATCTGCTCATTCTCATTTCCAGTTTTAGTCTATTCACTTATTGACAACAAACTAAATTTTGCGTGACTTTTATGAACATTTTTAAGTTCTTTTCCATACTACATTTAAATCTCTCGCATATAACGAACTGCCATGAGTGTTGCCGAACCAAATAGGCACAGATCGTTCCATTGAACCCTGGATCCAGTGTATTATATATATCAGTGTTTGGACCCGCACATATGGTTTCATACCAACATTTTACGTGTACAAATGGTACCGAAATAACTTATTACATTCATTGATAAAATACTCTAAACTGTAAACGTGTACATATGGAACACTCCCAACTGTGCAATTGCACACATGGATCACCTTCCTATTGTGAACACATCAATGAATAGGATCAGGTTGTACTTACAAGTTCGCGTGCACAGTGAAGAGTGTTCCATATGTGCAAGTGAATCTTTAATTAGGTGCTATGTGCACTTCTAAATTTCGAATTGGACATTTGGGAGAATACCATCTGTGTACGTGCACAGTTTGGTTCGTTCACAGTTTCTCTGTGCACAGTTGTATCCCTTTAGAATTGAGAAGTGTATATTTAAGAGTGTACCATCTGTGTAATTTAGAGGTGCACAATTAGAAGAGTACCATCTGTGCGCATCCAAATGTCGAGATGCGATTCTGGGACTGTCTCATCTGTGCACGTGGATATTTTTAAATGAACAGGTGGGCCAATGCACAGTTCTGTCTGTGGCCATCGAAGTGCACAGTTGGGCTCGTGCAGAAATACTCTGTGCACGCATATGCCTTTCCAATAATTGTAAGCTTTTTGATCAACTGGCGTTCAATCTAACTAATTTTTTGAAGAGGCTATTACCACTTTAAGAATTGGAACCTTCAAGTTCTTAGATTTAAATTCACAAAAATAAATTTAATTAACTTTGAAATACAAGAGCAGATATGTTCAGGATTAGGTGGCGTAGTTATTTAACACTCCACTCAAGTATAGTGGCGTTCTTGGTTCAAATCCGGACTCAGTTAGATTTATTTCTTGTTTACTAAGGAATTATTTGTCGGAAGTAATGCATAAACTTAAAATTGTGGTGCATGGAAATTTAAAAACTCAGGCGTTAGCATAATTTGAAATAGTAACATTTCCCAAAAACTATTTAGATTAAGGATATACTGAAGTTAGGTCAAGTTCAAGAACGAGCATAGGTAAAAATAACCTATGAACTGAAGGTGAACATTAAAAAAATTTCAGATTGAAAATTTTGATTTGCCAATATTATTATATAAACAGTTTTATTAGGTAAATAAATCGAATTCATTTAAAATCAGGCTCTTCGGGAAAAGTATTTTGTTTTCAGCGAAAGCTAGTCAATATATATTTTTGCGATTTGAAAACAAATTATGAAGTTATGCGTAGTTGAATACATGGATTTATTTTTCAAAAAACCCAAATGTTTTTTTTACACTTATGTAACTTCTAAATGAATGTATTAAAGGTGGATTTTATTAAAAAACCCACAATGATATTTTTTCCAATTTTTTTTTGAATTTGTAATATCGTAGGAAAAATATATTGATGCAAACGCCTGTAAAAAAGGAAAGAAAAATGAGAAGGCCACCAACCACATCCGCTTCCTTCTCTTTCTCATTCTTTTGTCTTTTTTATTTTTATTAGTATCAAATCACAATAAAAGAACAATGTGAATAAAAAATAAAACTATATAACCAACAGTAGCACCAAACAATAGTTGTTCTCTATTTGAAACCTGAAAGTCGAATGAGGGTCAGTAGTTCAATCTGTTTCTTTATTTAATTAATTTATTACTTTAATTATTTTATCATTATATATTTTTTAAATTATTATACTATTATTCTATTTATTTTTATTTATTTATGTTAATTTAACTATGACATATATTTCTAGTTTGTTTACAACAGTTTGACCTACTGACCTTCATTCGATTTTCAGGTATCAAAGAGAGAACACCTGTTCTTTGATTCTATTGTTTATATTCTTCTTGCCTTGGTAAGGGTACTGTATGCGTACCGTTGGTTGCCTTCTGATTTTCCTTTCCTCTTTCTTATTTTTGTATGAAATTTTTTTTTTTAACAAAAATTTTTCCAGATTACAATTGAAGCATTTTTCGTTTATTCGTTGTGTTCCAAACTTACTCGTTGGATTCTTGTTTTTTACAGAAGTTTGCATTAATTTGATGATTGGACGTTAGAAAAGATTTTTAATTTGTATTTGAATCTCATATAAATTTCTTAAATTTTGAAAAACATATTGTCAATGTTAATAGAGCTAAATAACTTTTCTGGCTCTTGTTTTCAATTATTTATGATGCCTTGTGCTATCTTTCCAAAAATTTTATTCTATTAAGAGATTGTTGATGACAAATTTCCAGATCTTTTTTAAAAGAGCAATTTTTCTCTATTGATTTTTATCATAGCTAGTGACGTTCGTCCAAAATTTTAATTTCTTTATTATCAATTTTGTTTTTAAGAATAAAACAAAAACTGCAAGTTTCATCATAAAAGGGTGTATACTTAATTTTTATGTTTTTCAAGTGCACATAAGTTTAAAAATTGTATAGTTTAACCAAAAAATAAAAATCTCTATTTTTCCTTATTTTTTAGTGCGATCCAAATTTGAATTTTCGAAAAAAAAATAAGAAAGTTGTTCTAATAATCCTCTAGATCTTTCATAAACCAACGTATTCCTTCTCTTTACTTTTTTCGTATCGCAAAAAGTCATGCGGATAAATTATTAGAATTTTTTCAGCACTACGAATATAGGTACATAGAATTTTTCAATTTTTAAAGAAAATGGTTTTCAACATTTTGGTAAGGCTCTAACTTTTAGAATTTTTTTAACAAATAGCTGGCTAATGAACTTGTCCTTCTATATTAGGGTTTGGAAAAGTGCGCCAAAGATTAATCCAACCTGATAAGTTTTTCGAAAGTTTGCATGCTTACAATCCAGACTATACAGGCAGGCTCCAGACCACAGACAGATAGACACCTTGGCAAAAATAGTCTTTTTTTCTGTCTCAGAGGTTCCCGAAACTTGGAGATTTGATGGAAAAAAATAAGCTAAATTTTACTTGAAACCGATACCTTCTTATTAAGATGAGAGTGTGAAAATACACGCAAAAAAAGTGTAGCTGTGACAGGGAAGTTAATCCCTGTGGCTACTTAACGTTTAGTTGAAAACGAACGATAAAATGTGGAACATTCTCTGTAACAGCTAAAGTGAATATCTTTGACCTCTCACTGTTTTGGCGATAGTGTGTAGTCAAAAGAAATATTAAGTATAGCTGGAACAGAAATATTTGAATTCAAAAAGAATGCTAATCAAAATGTATAGTTGCTGTAACTATAACCCTGCAAACGACAGAAGCAGAAAGGATTGGGAAGTTATTTTTAGATTTTATAATTATGTATATTATTGCTGTAAATAGTAAATTTAAACAAAAATAACATTGACATAACGTGGAAGAACTGGAGATCGCGCGAAAACGCACCGGCGGAAAAGACTTAAACGTCAGATATAACAAACTAATCTAACCAACTTAACCTTGCGAACTGGCGCGAACTTTGCGAACTGACTTCGAGTTGCTTATAGAGTAAGAATTTATAATAATTGGATACACATCGTGTATCTTATTTAATTATTTATTATTAGCTTGTAAAACTAAAGCTTTATTTACCTTCTTTCATCGAGATGGTATTGCACTTCAACTTTCGCCGCCATTTTAAGTAGATTATTCAATTAAATCGCAGACATTTACAATATAGCGCTTACAGCGATAGTTAAATTCATCATATCTGACGAATAAGTGGTTGCTATTGAAATATATATTTCCATTTCATCTAAATTTTTTACTTAATTCTACGATATTGAACAAATATACAATTTACTAAAAATTTGCTCGTCCACGCAGTGAAATTTTTTTTCCGTGTACGTATTGCCTGTTTTCTCCCTTGAAAAAAAAAACAAATTTCATATTTTATATTTGTGCTGTTAATTTAGACTGCAGTAGCAATTCTTATAAAATTATAATACCATACTGCTCATTGTGTTCCTTAAAAGATTCACTAGAAATCTCGTGGATACTCTTCCTTTTAAAGAAATTTCTTTAAGAAACATCATTTATATAATGATAAAATGTTATGATTAGTAAGTAAAATGTCGCAATATGAAAGTATGAAAGTAATTCGTAGAGAATCGTAGAAGAAACAAAACGAGAAATAAATTATAATAAGCTCAATTTTCAGCCTAAAAGTTGAACCCTGAATAAAGAATTTTTCATAAAATAGTTAAATCTATACCTTATAAAATTAATTTTCAAAAAAGAAGATTAATTTTTTACCCAAGGAGACGAACTTTATACAAAAAAACATGATTTTTGTAAAAAATAGTTGTATTTTCCATCCAACCGAAAATAGTCAAATTTTCTACCGAAATAGATAAATCTTCATCTGAATAGTTGAATACAAAAAGGTTTGAACAAAAAATAGAAAAGATAGATTTTCTGTTTAAAAAATTCATTTTCAACAAAGAAAACAACAATTTTTTACAAAATATATGAATCCACAGCCAATAAGATGAATTTTCGAAAAACAAAATCTTCTACCCAAAAGGACGAATTACAAAAGAAATCATTAATTTTACACAAAAACTTAAATCTTTTATAAGACTTTATGGATTTTTATGAAAAGATTTTATATCCAACCAAGCAGTTAATTTGTAAAATGAACAGTTCTTTTGCTAACAAAATTGTTCAATAAATTTTGAGTACCCAAAAAAAATTATTTTGTTTTAGTCAAATTGGACCAAAGAAGATGATCGTTTAACAAAATTACTGAACCTATACACTGAAAAAATTTTGGGCAAGCAGCGGTCTTCTTAGTGGCAACGCAGCGCCACCACGGCGGTTGGTGCAACGGCCAGACCACATTTAAGTAAGCTATAGCACCAAACGTGCGAGCAGATCCTTTCCCGTGTGTTGGGAACGCAGCAGTCCCACAAAATAGAATGAAATTGCCCCACGGCTCCAGAAATAGATTTTTGTAAACAAATTAAGTCGCAGGTCGCACTTGAGTTTTGTGATCGTGTAAACAATTAAGTACACTAGCATTCAATAATAGTTAATGTCTAAACAAAAATATTATAAATAACAAACCGTTTATCGTATCAACACAATCTCAGCGCGAAACTCGGCGTGGGGATACCGTGCTCCCGCCAGAAGGTAGCGTTACAGTACCAACACTGTTGGTACTACAGCTGTTCCAATGTGGGCACAGAGAGTGCCCAATAAGAGAGAGGATTTGTACCAAGCTATAGGCGAGCAGCGCGCGACGCATTTGGTGTTCCAGCGCTACCACGTGGGCGCGCGGCTCGCCCAAAATTTTTTCAGTGTAGTCACCAAGATAAATAAAAAGAAAAAAAATTTGCTACCCGAAAAGACTAATTTTGAACCCAATAGCTGTATTTTCATAGAAAAAGATGGCATGCACGAAAAAATTGATTTTCAAATCGGAAACTTGAATTCTGAATGAAACTTGTAATACCTGTTGTTTTAACAAACAAATGTTTTAATTAAGAGTAAAAACACATTCAATTCCACAAAAGAAGTACTTTTAACAAAATAGTTATATGCTCAAAAAATTCATGAATCTTTATACATATAAGTGCAATATCAAAAGAATAGTTCCGTTTCCAATTAAGGGTACAAATTTTCAACAAGTAATAAATAAATTATGGACGGTTACATTTTTGAAAGGCGAAGGTTTCTGGAGAGGGCTGATAATCTGTTAGACAGTTTGCGATAGAACATCAATCTGAGATGTTGCAATGTAAAGTCAGCAAGTACGCGCGCACTTAAAAAGAAAGGTGGCGTGATGTGCGTCGCCAATTTAGCTTGGGCTTTAATAAGTGAAAATATATAGAATTCTGTTAGTTGTGTATTTTTCCTTCGGATCAAATCCGCCATTGTTTCAAATATAGCAAATATAGCGCTCGACCTGTCGGGGTCCGGACTCTATAGTGCGAGGCCGGCAATCGGGCGCAAATACTTTAAACTTGATATCTTCGAAACTGAGGCCTATTGGATCGAATGAAAAAATAGGCAGGTAATGGAATTTGATGTACTTATACCCTGTGAAGCCTTTGTCGGATCAGCGACGCACATCTCACAGCCTCTCCTTGTTAGAAGTTTTTAGACCTATGCATCTCTTTGAATCAGAGATTTTTACTTGGCCCGGATAGTGTCCTCAGTTGATTAGTACACAAAACCTTCTGCGCGGTGTAAGTTTTCCTAAAATATTCTGCTATGACCTTGGAAGATTATCAGTTTGCCGTCTTTGTTTAAAATGCATATCGCGGGAAGCTTCAAATATTTGATAAGACACTGAACCTCCACATAAGAAATAGTATATTGTGCAACAAGATGCGAAAGGTCCCCTCGCCCCGAGTTGCGCATACAATTTTTCATTATGCCGCAAATCGAAAATTCGATTTGAGATGCTTAGAGCCTGGTAGGGGGTCCGGGGCATAGCCCGGTGGGGGTGGGGTGCAGGGGCGAAGCCCCCCTAAAGGAAAAAAAGCCATTTTAAAAGAATTAGATTCATCTGTCAACATCAATGTTGACAGAAGCGCTCGATGACGATCGAAGTACATTGAAGTATGCTTCAAGACAAGTCTCGCACAATGTTTCCAATTTGTGCTCCAGACTCAACTGCGCATTCGGCGCGCTCGGCATCTGATCAGTTGCTATCGGTGAGAAGTTTAAAATTGTAAAGACTATTTTTTTATTGTTTATTATAAATAATGACATTTAAACTTTTCGATACATTACGATGGTCGATAATTGATAGGAAAAGGAAAAAGATAAAAAAAGTGAAATGCGAATACTTTCTACAGCATATTCGGCACTAGTGTAGCATATGTAAATATGCGAGTGGACAGAAAAATACCTTCATTTGCATTTATCTGTCACTTTCTTTCCTTGGGTAGAAAACTCCACTTTCTACCCGCTCCACAGGCATGGAAAGTCGAATTTTCGATTGCGGTATGATGAAAGCATTATATCTTACTTTCTTGAGATAAGCAGTTATTTACTTACGGATCGCTCGTTGATTTTATTTTTAAAGCCATCTAATTGTCTCTTTCGCATTAGGAAGGCAATTAAAATACAATCTTAGTATCGTGCAAATATTTGAATAAATAAAATAATTTAATATTTTAATATTGAAGTTTGGTCAATTGATTTCTATAAAGAAACAAGTTGTATATGCTGCAAAATAATTGTACACTAAACCCTCGTTTTCAGTCATCCCGTTTTGGCTTTCATAGAACAGCTAGTTCCCGCAATTTCTCAGAGGAGCATGGCGATAACGGTTCCGGCGAAGGAAGAGCAACAGTGCGCGAGCACTGAGTCAAGTATATTGCGCAATAGCGTGCATTCCAATTCGAAACCGTCCAGGCGGCCCTGACTATTTATGTTTCGATTCCCCCAAATTCAATCCCAGGCTATTTCAAGGCTCTCTTTTATTAGGTTTAAGAAATTATAAATCGTTTTCGAACAATTAGGCATTGCATTATCAAATAAATAAATATATATTTAGGAGAATATAATAAACCGGTTGTTGTTACTGTCGATCTACGGAAAATATAAGATCGAATGTTAATCAAAAATTAACATCGAGCGATTTTAATTTTAAATTACCTGCCATCTTTTTTTTTAATTTAGTTAATTGTTTAATCGAAATTTGCTTAAATCAACTTATTAGTTTATACGAGTTCAAATGATAATTCTAAAATTTACAATAATTTGAAACTTGACACATGGAGGAAATGAATTAAGGTTAATTAAAATAATATGAATTTGAGTTCCAGTTAAGAATAGAAATACAGAATTAAATAATTATAAAATCAATCGCAGCGAATTAAATAAAATTTTATTAAATTTCAAGTGCATGAAAGTACATGAAAGTGTAAGGTAGCGGGAATTGTGGATGCTGAGTTTTTCCGATAATTGTGGTGAAATTTAGGGTGAGTGAATTGTGGAAGTGCATAGAAGGGTTTGGGTGAAAGAGATGGTTTGAGGGATTGTGAAATTGGAAAGGGGATAATTATATTTTTGAGGATTGAGACAGATTTGTGTGAAAGTGGAGATTAGGTTGTTTTGAGATTTGTGACAGGGTGAGAGCAATGGGTTGATCAGGTTGGTAGTAGCAGGGTTGGGTAGAGACGGAGAAAAACAAAATAGGTACCAGAACGCGACGATAGATAGAGACAGGGAAGGAAAGAAGGCGGGAACGTTTGAAATTAGATTTATGGATAGCAAAAAGTGTAACATCGAGGAAAAATCGGAAATAGAGCAGGAAGTGCTTAGTGTATAGAATGATGAGAACAAAGCAAGAAAGTTAAGGGGGAAGTACAAGAAAAGTATAAAAAAGGAGAGATTAAAAGCAAAAAGCATAGGATCAATTCAGGCTTTTATCAAAAGGGAGGGGAAGCAGTGAAGAGAAGGACGATTTAAGTTCAAACTTGAAATATCCAAAAATGTTCAGATCATTGCCGGAAAATCAGAGTTTGGTAGAGAAGTGTGAGAAAAGTAAGGAAGCTGAAGGAAACGAATATGAAACCGAAGAACAGAGAAAAGAGGAAAGACTGAAAGAAATTAGCGAAGCCATGACGGAAGTATTAAGCATTAATAAAGAAAAGGCAGGGAAAAAGGAGAGAGGAATTAAGGAAAGAAATTAGGCGGGAAATAGCTGAACTTAGGAAAGAAACCAAAAAATGGGAAGAAGTTAGGGAAAAGTAAGAAAAGAGGATGCAGTCTTTAGAGAAAAAGCTAGAGAAGCAGGAGAATAATAATAAAAAGGTAGAGGAGATGCAAGATAGGATTATAAAGATAGAAAGCTCGAACCGCGATCTTGGTGGGGGCGTGAGTGTCAATACGGAGAAGAAAAGGCTGAGAAAAATAGAACAAAGAATAGATAAAAAAAGAGAGAAAAGAAAGAAAAAGAAACGTAGTGATAAAGGGTATAAGATTAGAGGTGAAGGAGATGCAGGAAGGAGTGGAAGAAGTGGAAGAAGTACTAAAAATGATTGATGCAAAAGTAGAGATAGAGGAAGCGCGAAGTATAGGAAGGGAAGAACAAAGAGGAGAGAGAATAGTACTGGTGAAACTAAAGAAATGGGAACATAAGAGGGAAGTAATAGCAAAGAAGGGGATGTTATACGGAAGATTGGAGAGAATAGAGGATTATTTGACATGGGTAGAAAGGAGGTTGCAACATAAGTTAGGAAAAATAGCGCAAGATGAAAGAAAAAAGGAAAGAAGAACATGGGTTAAATATGGGAGGATACAGATAGATGGAGTATGGTGGGATTGCGATGAAGAATAGGAAGAGTTAGTAAGAAATTAGGGACAAAGAAACTAAGAGAGGAAGAAACAAGAGGTAGGAAAATAAGCAATAGTGAAAGCTAAAAAGAGACAAAAACAAAATGTAGAAAAGAATGTAGGATATGCTACTGGAATATAGCAGGATAGGGATTAAGAATTTATGAGAAATTTGACACTTTTGGGATGTTATAATAATGATGGAGACGTGGCTAGGTGAAAAGGGATGGGAAAGAGTAAGGGGAAGATTACCAAGAGGTTACAAATAGCATATTCAAAATGCAGAGAGGAAGAATAAAAAGGGCAGAGCAATGGGAGTTATGTTGGAAAAGCGGATTAGTCAAGGCAAGTAAAATAAAAGTTCAGAGAAAAGATTAGAAATATCAAAATGAGAGATGAAAATGTGGGCGAGAAGCTGGAAAAAATGACAGGAGAAGTAAAAAGAAGATTAGAGTCCACAAACAAAAATGAAGTTAGTAAAGAGAGGAATAGAAGTGGATGGGATGAAGAAAATTAAGAGGAAAAGAAGGAGGTTAGAAATGAATTAAGAAGGTGGATAAAAGAAAAAAGTAATGGGGAAGAATATAGGAGAAACAAGAAAGAGTATTCTAAATTGTCTGATTAAAAGAAAGAGGAAGAGTATAAAAGGTTTGAGGAAGAGGCGGAGAAGGCTATGACAGAAGAAGAGGCATGGAAGGTAGTAAATAGAGAAAAAAAAGAAGAAAAAGAGTAAACCAAGATATTGAAATGATAGAATGGAATAAATATTTTTTGGATTTGCTAGGAGGAGTAGAGAGAAAACTTAGAAAGGAAGGAAAATATGGTAGAGAAAGAGATGAGGAAGAGGATATAACATGGGAGGAAATAGTCAAGGTATTAGGAATAATGAAGGATGGAAAGGCACCTGGTATAGATGAGATTCCAAGTGAAGTATGGAAATATGAAGGGGCAGAACTAGAGGAATGGGCATGGATAAAATGTAATTGAGTATGGAGAGGAGAGGGTTGGCCAGAGTTATGAAAAGAAGGAGAAGTGATACCAATACTAAAAAAAACAAAGCAGAGGAGGTTAAAGATTATAGGGGTGTGACTCTGATGCCAACATTGTATAAAGTATATGTAACTGTTTTGTCGGAGTGATTGAAGAAAGAAGTTGAGGAGCAAAAGGTAAAGCCAGCGAATCAGACAGGGTTTAGAAAAGGAATGGGGATAATGGACAACATATATGTTTTGAACTATCTAGGAAATAAGATGATGAATAGGGGAAAAGGAAAATAAGATAGGGATTAATAAAGAGAGTGTCGGAAATTTTTAGAGGAGGAAAAAACAAAAGATCATGTAGGAGATAGTTTCTGGTTAGTGATAATAGTAAGACAAGGATGTCCTCTGAGCCCACTTTTATTTAATATTATTATCAGACTTGGAAGAAGAAATAAGGAGAAAATGTTGGAAAGTAGTTAGGATAGGGAAGGAAAAGATATATACACTGGCATACGCAGACGACATAGTGCTGATGGCAGAGGATGAAGAAG
>JAAAKG020112512.1:3278-15400 GCA_010014905.2 Druon quercuslanigerum
AGATTATTTTTTAACAAACAAAAACGAATTTTGTATACAAATAGACGAATGTTCAACAAAACACTGTTCGACCAAAATAATTTAAGTTTTTTAAAGAAAGTAGTATCTTCAACAAAATAGTTCGAATTTAAACAACAACGAAAAAAGATTATTTTTTAACAAACAAAAACGAATTTTGTATACAAATAGACGAATGTTCAACAAAACACTGTTCGACCAAAAAAGATATCATTTTAACAAAATTTACAAAATTTAATTTAAAAAACGAATTTATTTAAATTTTAATATAATATTTAAGGTATTAATTAAACTAAGTTAAAGTTTTAAACAAATAGTTGAACTTTTTAATAAAAAAGGCGAATTTCCTACAAAAAAGATGAATTTTCAATGAGAAAAAAGTTATTTTGCAACCAGATAGTTGATTTTTCAAATAAAAATTACATAAATTTCTAGTACAGGAAATTAATTTTCAACCAAATAATTGGATTTTCAACCAAAAATTGAATAATTTAATTTTCAGCAAAAAAATTATCTACTAAAAAATTTAGCTTTACACCAAAATTAAAAAAAAATGTATTTTCAACAAAAAATGTAATAGGGTGTTTTCAACGAAAAACGATAAGTTTTTAACAAAAAAAAAAAGAACGCCTTTACAAAAAAATAATTAAGTATTCAAACATTAAATGAACTTTTGACAATGCAGTTCAAACTTCAACCAAATAATTGAATTTATTTAAGCATTTAAAAAAAAATCAACAAAATAGTCGAATTTTTAACCAACTAGTTTAATTTTCAACAAACACAGATTTTCAGTCAAGAAAAAAATTTCATCTAAATTGTTGAGCTTTTAAGATAAATGACGTATTTTCTATAAAATCGAAAAGGATAAATTTCGAACAAAATTGTTGAATTTTTGATAAAAAAAGACATTTTTTAAACAAAATACTTAAATTTTTAACAAAATAATTAAAGTCTTGACAAATTGTTTAATTTTTAACTGAATAGTTGGATTTTTATCCTACAAAGATAAATAAATACAAAGATAAATTTTCAACAAAAAATGTAATTTGATATTTCAACCAAAGAGATTATTAAAAAAAAATTTTAATGGTTGAATTTTTAACTTAAAAGATAAGTTGTTAACTAAGAAGATTAATGTTCTACCAAAAAGGCGAATTTTCAACTAAAAAATTGAATTTTCAAAAAATAACTTAAGTTTTTCAAAGAAAGTAGTATTTTCAACAAAAAAGTTTGAATTTTAACAACAAAAAAAGATTATTTTTTAACAAAGAAAAAACCGATGTATTTTCAACCAAAAAAAAAAACGAATTTTTTAAACAACTAGATGAATGTTCAACAAGAGTTGATTTTTCAACAAAAATAGAGACAAATTTTCGAAGTTTCGAGACAAAAGTAATTTTTTTTGTAAAACAGTTAAATTTTAAACATGAAAATATGAATTTCCAACAAAAAATGTAATTTTAAACCAAAAAGTTGTCTTTTTAACCAAAAAAGAAGAAATTTCGAACAAAGAAGATTAATTTTCTGTCAAAGAAGACAAATTCTCAAAAAAAAAATTGCATCGAAAAATAAAATACTTACATTTTCAGTTAAAAAATGTAATTAAAAAAAACGAATTCATTTAAATTTTAAAATAATATTTAAGGTATTAATTTAAAAAAGTTAAAGTTTCAACCAAGTAGTTGAACTTTCAAGTAAAAAGGCGAATTTTCTACAAAAAAGATGAATTTTCAATGAGAAAAAAGTTATTTTGCAACCAGAGAGTTGATTTTTCAACTAAAAATTATATAAATTTCTAGTGCAGAAAATTAATTTTTAACCAAATAATTGGATTTTCAACAAAAAATGGAATAATTTAATTTTCAGTAAAAAAAAAATCAACAAAATAGTTTAACTCTACACCAAAATTTAAAAAAATGAATTTTCAACAAAAAATGTAATAGGGTGTTTTTAACTAAAAACGATAAATTTTTAACAAACAAAAAAAAGAACACCTTTTCAACAAAATAATTAAATATTCAAACATTAAATGAATTTTTGACAATGTAGTTCAAATTTCAACCAAATAATTGAATTTATTTAAGCATTTTTAAAAATTGTTTTAACAAAATAGTCGAATTTTCTACAAAATCCAAAAGGATGAATTTCGAACAAAATTGTTGAATTTTTGATAAAAAAGATATATTTTTAACAGAATACTTAAATTTTTAACCAAATAATTGGATTTTTAGCCTACAAAGATAAATTTTCAACAACAAAAATGTAATTTGTTATTTCAACCAACAAAATATGAAATATCTGCTACAAACGATTGATTTTTAATTTAAAAAGACCAATTTTACACTAAGAAGATTAATTTTCTACTAAATAAGTATTTTCAACAAAATACATGCATTTTTAAGTAAAAAAATATATTTTCAACCACAAATGGAAATTTTACATTTACAATAGAAAAATTAAACTTAAATGAAAAAAAAAAACGAATTTTCAGGAAAATAGTCCAATTTTCCACCAAATAGATCAATTTTCGTCAAATAAAGACTTTTTCAGTCAAAAATGAAAACATATTTGATCCAAATTGTTGAATTTTTTATGCAAACCAAGAACCTCCTGTAAAACAGTTCAATTTCCATCTCAAAAAATACGACTTTTCAACAAAAAGCTCATTTGCAACCGAAAAAATGGCATTTTTAACAACAACAAAAAACTTTTCAACCAAAAAGGATCAATGTTCAACAAAAAATTAAAGTTAGATTTATAGTAAGAAATTTAATTTGAAACCAAAATAAAAACGAATTTTTAACAAACTAGTTCAGTTTTCAACCAAACATATGAACATTTAACGAAAAAAAATAATTTTTCAATGAAGCAGTTCAACTTTTACACAAGTAGTTAAATTTTCAATTAAAAATGTCAAATTTCAATCAAATAAATCAATATTCAACCAAAGAGATGAATTTTCAGCAAAATAAATGGCAATTTTCAACAAAGCATGTAAAAGTAGATATTTCAACCAAAAAAGATTTATATTTTTAAATTAAGAACAGTTAAATTATTAACCAACCAGTTTAATTTTTATCCAACAAGATTAAATCTTCACTAAAACAGGTGAATTTCGAAACAAAAGAAGATTATTTTTCAACACTAAGATATGAATTAAAAAAAAAGTAACTTTGCAACCAAATTATAACATTTGTAAATAAAAATATAATTGCCAGGAGAAAGCCACTGCAAAAAAAAATAAATAAATAGAATTAAAAGGGAAATAATTTACTATTCTCTAATTTACTATTTTGTAATTTTTTCCTGATCAATATTTTATTTTCCTTGACCATTAATAATTATAAACAGAAGCTTTTGAAACGGAATAAATTTTATTAGATTTACTATCGTTAACATTTATTTAAAAAGAAAGAAAAGAAAAATTCTTATAGAAATTCCCTGATTTTTTAAAGAGTTTCTTTTACAAAATACCTGAATTTTCCCTCACCGATAAAATTTAATGATTTTTCCCTGATCTACGGCCAACTTGATTTAAAAATTTGTATTTTTAAATATGGAATAGAAGCTTTATTATTTGAGCAATGGGTTCTATTACTTGAAACAGTTTGCTTGAAAATATTGTTTCGTTTCTTGAAAACATTTTAAAGGGAAGAATATTTTTTATAAATTATGGTCCCAGGCCTCCGACTTACTTTAAAAATTAAAAATAGTGTCAATAGAGTCAACTATCTTTTTTAAATAGTGACATAAAATGTTTAAAGTATTAAAAATTAACCTCCATGTTTTTAAAAAATATTTTTCTTAGTCTATAAATTATCAAAGTTTCTATTTATTTAACGCAGACTTCACAGCAATAGAACCCAATTATTTTTAGTTAAAAATTCATTCAGTCCAAATTGAATTATTTTGCTGAAAATTAAATAATTTTGTTAAAAAGTCAGAATTCTTGGTCGAAAATTCTAATTTTTTGTTGACAAGTCGTCTTTTTGGCATGATAATCCAACAGTTCGATTAAAATTTTGTTTCTTTCTAGACTAAAAAATTTTTCTTTTTAAATTTTCAATATTATGTTAAACATTTATCTTTTTGGTTTGATAAAGTATCTCTTTCTGTAGAAATTTCAGTTTTTTTGTGTGAAAAATTGGAATGTTACAGTTGAAAAGTAATTTTTTTTGTTAGAAAATTCACATTTTTAGGTTGAGAATTAAACTGGTTTGTAAAAAAATAGTATTTTCGAAACGAAAATTAAACAATTTGATAGAAAAATTAACTGTACGGTTGAAAATGGATCTGTTTTAGATGAGGATTCAAGTATTTTTGGAATATTTGTCTTTGTTAATTAAATCCAACGGTTTTTTTATTTTTTATTAAAATCTTTTTTTGTGAAGTATCAACTAATGCATTTTTCGTCGAAGATTTATATTTTTAGATTAAAAATTCAACTTATTGGTAGAAAGTTGTACTATTTTCTGATTTTTTGTTGTAAACATTATTTTTTTAAACTAAAAATTTAAGTAATATCTGGAAAATTTAAATGATTGGTTGTAAAATAACTTTTTTGATGATAATTATTATTCTCTGATTGAAAGTACAAATGTTTTATAGAAAAATCGCCTTTTAAACTATTTTTAAAACTATTTGCTACAAAATTAAAAGTTTTTGTAGAAAATTCTTTATTTAAAATTAATTTTACTCAATAAAAATTACACTATATCATTTTTATGTAAAAACTGATCTTTTTTAGATTAAAAATTCTAAAATTTAGTTCAAAATGTTTACAAACGAACAAAATACAGACTATAAATAATTAAAATCAAATTTAAACAAACAGTGCATCCATTGTTTAAAATATTTAGTTAAACATGTAATTTATTTGTTGAAAATTGATATTATTTTGGTAGAAAATTCAACTCTTTCGTTAAAGATTGATCTATTTGGTTGAAAATTCGTCATTCTGGTAAAAAAGTCCATCTTTTCGGTTACAAATGTATTTATTTTGTTAAAAATTGAAATATTTGGTAAAAAAAATACATGCACTCAGTTTAAAATTATAAATTTTAGCAGAAAATCAATATTTTTTGTTAAAAGTTAAATGTTTGTTTAAAAATTAATCTTTTTTAATTCAGGATTCGAGTGTTTTGTTGAAAATTCGTCTTTTTTATATTCAACTATATTTTATTCAAAATTAAAATATTTTGTGGTTTAAATATCAACGATTCCATTTTTTGTTGGAAAATTAGATTTTTTAATTAGCAAAACCAGCTTGCTTTAAAATTCAATTATTTGGTAGAAAATCTATGTCTTTTGCTAAAATATAGTATTTTTTGGTAGAAAAAAAAATATTTTTTGTTGTTAAAAATGTAACTGTACGGTTGAAAATTAATCTGTTTCATTTAATGTTCAAATAGTTTGTTTTGGTTTTTAATTTAAAATTAAAATCTTTCAGGTTAAAATATCAACTATCACATTTTTGTTGTAAAATTTAACTGTTTTATAGAAAATTTGTCCGTTTGGCTTGAAAAATCATCAAATTGATGGAAAAATCAACTTTTTTGTAAAAAAATTTATGTAGTTTGTTGAGAATTCATATTTTTGGTTAAAAAATGAACTATCTGCTTGCAAATTCAGCTGTTGTCTAAAAGTAATTTTTTCAAAATAGTTGAAAAATAGTGTCATCTTAACAAAAAATTTTAAATAGTTAAATATAATAGTTAAAATAGCTGTAAAAAAGATGCAAAAAATATCAAATTGCTTTGAAGGCCCCGGGGGGATTCGAACCCCCGATCTCCTGTTTACTAGACAGGCGCTTTAACCAACTAAGCCACGGCGCCCTTGTTTTAATTTTTTCCAAGAAAGCAAGAAACTTTTGAAGATAATAAATCCGGAGGAAAAAATATTCTTGCTCCGAAATTAATACTTTTATTTCATAAATATTGTGCAGTAGTTGAAAAATATATTTGGAATCAGGGCCTAATTTTTAAATTTATTCAGAAAAATATTGTTAGAGAAAAAAACACGACAAGTTTAGTTTTTATCAACATAAAACTAGAACTAGATTATTTATATCATTAGTTACACCTTGTATAAAATATAAAATTGATACAAACTTACCTTTCTACTTCGGAATACACACGAATCTGTTAAATACACTTGTAAACTCAATAATCTTGCACAAAGTTGACGTTTCGATGTCAACAAGAATTTTTCTAGAAAGTAAATTCGATTATAAACGTAAATAAATACTTTTTATCGTTTCTTTTGATAAAATAATAAAACCCATTAAATTCTATGTTACATTATCGTCGAATTAAGATTGTATATCTTATAAGTCCCCCAAGAAATGAATTAGCATATCGAACAAAAAGACAATGCTTTTCCCTTGTTTTGCAATTTGACGTTTGTAGCTTTTTGGAGGTTAGGGTTAAAATGTTATTTTTTGCAGGTTGGTTTTCCTTCGTCCGCCATATTGGCCACATTATCCCGGGTATTTTTCGAAATAGTCGTAATTTTAGCAAAATTGTTTTGTAAAAAATGGATTAGTTTTTAATTATAAAAGAAATTAATTTATTTCAAATAAGAGAATAGGAATACTTTTAAAAATATTATGATTTAGAAACAGTATTATTAATGGTTTTGATTATGCATATTATAAATATAACATTCTTTTCAAACTGTAACTCTTATATTTAAACTTTAAGAATTGAAGTTTAAAAGTTTAAATGTTAAACTATCAAATTAAATTATTAAAACTTTTATAAATTTTAGAGTTAAATTATTTTTATTTTGAATAGTATAAAAATCCTTAGAAAGCTTCAAAATGTTATTTAAAAATCTTCCAGATACTTTTTTTTACCATTTTGGAATTACTAAAATCTTTTTAAACATTATCTTAATTTATTTTTTCCAAATAAAAAATCATTTAAGAAACTGTAGCTAAGTGTACCAAAATTTTTATTTTTATTTACCCGGCAATATTAATTTTATACCCAAAAGACGAATTTTTAATTAAAATAATTAATTTTTAACAAAAAAAAAAAGAATTTTTAACAAAGTACTTCAAATTTCATTAAATATTAACACTGTAATTTATCTTTCAACCAAGTAGCTGGATTTTCAACGTAAATAGATCAATTATGAATCAGAAATTAAATTTAATAGTAGACTTTTTAATAAAAAATATTTAAATTTCAATGAAAAATAGATGCATTTTTTCATTTGGTTATATTAAAACCATTTGTATTTGAAGAAATAAAACGAGAAAAATGAGAAGTTGCTCCAAAAATGAGAAAAAAAAATAATTTTTTAAATTTTCGCGCCCACTCATTCGAGTGAAACTACTTGATTGTACTTCCAGTTCTAGAACTTTCCGGAAATGTCTCGTGCAGTGACAGTAGTGCCACCCGCAACTAAAAAAAAAGTTTTGGAAAAATCGTAAAACGAGCTAGTCAAGAATTGTCGTAATCAGTTATTTTCGATAACCCGGAGAAATTTCTGCGCCAAAAAGATATAATCTCCTCGTCTCTCTTCTCTTTCTATGAATACTGCAGTTATTTTAATAACTAAATAACTTCAGATTTGTGATCTAAAAATAATTTTGGAGTAGCGCACTTTGCATCTCACGCACGTTTTCTCAACATTCAATTCCTCGTAAGTAGAAAACGTGATTATACTAATTGCTCACCACGTGATTTTTCCCATTGTTTTTATCATTTATTTATAAAAGAGCGTTTTTCATTTAGAGGTTATGTTTTACGAACTCAAAAATCTTCAGACTGTCACGATCACGTGTTTAGTTTTTCACTTACAAATAAGTGTTAAATATGTATTAATCATTATTTATTCTTTTGTAGGTGGAGTTTTGTACTCTTCTGGTAATCGGGGTTTTTAGTCTTTGATTTGGGGAAAATGGCCAAGTGGGGTGAAGGAGATCCTCGCTGGATTGTTGAGGAGAGACCTGACGCTACAAATGTCAATAACTGGCATTGGTATGTTATTTCATTATCGTTTTCTTTCATTTATTTGTGGTTTTCAAATAGAACTTTCTAGAATTCAATAAATTATCGATCGTAAGGGATTAGGAAAAGTCAGAAAATCGAATTGTAAAAATATATTACTTTCAGGGTGGCCGAAAGTCAGGGAAAACTTTGAAATCAGGGAAAAGGGAATTTTTTGGTTAGGGAAAGTCAGGAATTTTGAAAAACAAACTATTGTAAACGTCAGGGAATTTGTGTAAGAAGGACTTTAGGTATCTGTCAACAATAATCAGGGCACCCAAACAGTCAATTTTCTTGTCAAGTCACTTTTTATTTATTTTATAAATGAAAAAAAAACACTTTATAGTTTGTCCAGCACCCTTGAAAACCTTTAAATCTCTTTAATTTTTTTCACGAGAAGCTTTAATTTTAATTATTTCTTTTTTTGATTATAAAACAACAGTTATTTTATTGAAATACGAAGATTAGTTTAAATCTTTTTGTATATTATAAAAGAAACTGAGAAGCTTTTTATTTGTCAGGGCATAATTTTTTTTTTTGTTTATTACAAAATAAATAAAGAGATTTCAAGGGAAATGACAGTGACTTTCTTTTGTTGACTGAGATTTTAACAAATTTTTAGAAAAAAAACATCTCCAAGTTTGATTTCAACAGTTTTTAAAAATAATTGGTTGGATTGTTATGTTTTCATTCTAAATTCATTCAGTTTACACTGATTCATTAAAAAATATTTTACTTTAAAAATCTTATGTTTTATATTTAATTTTTAAGCGTACATTTTTCATATAAAGAATTTCAAAAGACAGTTTTAATTATTTAAACAATTACAAATTAGAAGCGTTTGCAATCTACAATTTTGGATAAAAAACATGTTCATTTGATCAACTGCGAATATAAATTATAATGATTTTTAAAATTGAACTCTACTTTATGGATTAAAAAGTGAATAATTGATTGTACAAGACGTTTCGAAATCAGTTCAACATTCAAGAATTTCAAGGTTTTATCGTTAAAAATTAAACTGTTTCAATTTGAAAGTATTATTAGTTAAACAAATATAAAGCTCGATTGAAACTTTATAAACTATTTTCAATTTTAAAATAAATTCAAAATAATATATTCAAGATTTTATTACATTTAAAATACTGTTTCAGTTTATAATTGGATAATTAAAAATTGAGATTTTTTAATTAGGCAAAAAAAAAACAGTTGCTTAATATTTAAAAATATTTGACTCTTTCATTTAAAATCAGTAATTATAAATCAAATATTGAAGACTAAACAAAAAAAACTTTGAACGTTAAAATGTTAATTTTTGAGTAAAGTTATTGAATTTTTATATATAAATAAATATTGAACAATTCCTATAAAAACATATAAATTTTTGCATATCTCGAACAAAAAATTTAGAAGATTTTTAACAATATTAAATAACTTTAAAAGTTAAAAATTATTTTCTTAACGTTTCTAAGAATATTGAAAACTATTTTTTATTTTGAAAAATTAATTTTGAGAGAATATTTAAAAAGATTTCCAAAATTGTGAAAAATGAATCTAGAAGATTTTGAAGCTTTTTAAAGATTTTTAACTATTAAAAATATTTAACTTCTGATTTAAAAAGTTTTCAATTTGTAAAAAAAAAATAAATCGTTTAATTTTTCATTTTTCTAGCTTAAAATTACTTAAAATTTTGTTAAGATCAGTTTTTATTACTTCAAATGGGAAAAACCGGAAAATGACCAGGAATTTTTTTCGGCGATGGAAACGGCCAGGCTGAAAAAAAGGTTGCAAGATATTTCAAAGATTTAAAAAAATTTAATAAGATTTAAAAAGATTTTGAACATTCAAAAAAGATTCCACGAATGTCAAAGATTTAAAAAAAAGCGTGCACACCAGATTTCAAGATTTCACAACAATTTAACAAAGATTTTATATTGGAAAGTTTTGAAACAATTTTAAAAGATTTCAACAAGATTTGAAGATAGATTTTAGAACTTTTAAAAAATGTTAAGGATTTTAAACAATTTATTTTTTTAAAGATTTTAAAGATTTCTATGGTTTGAAAAGATTTCAGCAATATTTCACAAATCTTTCAAAGCATTCATAAGGATTTTAAAACATTTTAAAGATTTTAATCTATTGCAAAATGTTTCGACAAATTTACAAAGATTTCAATGATTTCAAATGAACACAAAAATGTCACAAACAAATATTAAAGAAAGATTTCAAGAAATTTCACAAAGATTTGAAGGTTTTCAAAAACTTTACGAAAATTTTAAAAGATTTCACACAAATTTTAAGGCTTTACAACGATTTAAAAATATTCCCAAAGATTGCTTGTGATAGCAAAAAATGAATTTGTTTATTTATAAATTAACCAATTTTTCAATAAATTCAATAAAAGAACCAATGGTTTTACCACTATTGAATTCAGGCCTATAACTATTTCTGAATTTTCTTGAATTTCTATGACATATTTTAACGTATTTTAAAAGATGTCAAGAAATTTTTAATATTTAAAAAGTTTTAAGGGATTTAAAGTATTTGAAGGAATGTAAAAATATTTCAAGGAGTTTTTGATTGACTTCAATAATTTGAAGGCATTACAAAGAATTTTAACGATTTTAGGGTATTTTTAAAACATTCAAGGAATTTTCAAATGGATTTCATAAGATTTTAAAGATTGTACTTACGTCCATGGCATTTTTTAAGAAAATTTTAAACAATTTTCCAATTCATGAGAATTTTTTCAAATTTGATTTGAATTATTTTTAAGTTTGATGAATTTATCCTGATTTCGTCAAAATTCTCCTGGAAAATCTTATAAATTAAATCAAATTTTGGTAATAAAATAATAATAAATTAAAACTTAAAAATTCTTTTATTTGATTTCTAAAATAACCTATATTTAAAAATGTTGCAAAATCAGAATTTTTGTCTTTAAGTATTAACGGTCAGTGAAAATCAGGGTGGCCGTTGGACCGGGAAAAACCGGAAATTGACCGTGAATTTATTTTTTGACCGGTGATTTGACAAATTCGTAGAAAAAAATCCTTCCAACTTTGATTTTAACCGCTTTTAAATAATTAGTTTAATTTTTATCTTTTCAATTATGATATTCAGTCTAGATTTGAAAAAATTCAAAATTAATTTTAAATTTGAAATGATTTCAAATAATTTAAAGGAACTTTCTATGTGTACCGACGAAATCCGACCATTCGTACAAAAAATTACGGTGCAAATAGCCCACGGCCTTATTTAAAACAAATTATAGAATTTGGCAGATTTCGAACCAGAAATTTAGAAGCTTTTTTAAATTTGTACAGACTGCAGAAGAATAAAAAACATTTCCTAGAAAAATTGAAAATAATTTTTGGAACGAAGTTCCCTATGCCGGGTTGCCGGGGTTCAGGCGCTGGTGCTAGCCAGTGAAAATGAAACGTCATGGAAAAAAGCGACATGCGGCGCACTATAGTGTACGTGCTATAGTGTTCACGCGACTCATCGGCGTCGCCACACTGGCTCACTCTGTCTCTCTCTCTCTCTCCCCGAGAGGGGGGGGACTAGCCGAAACGGGGGAAGGGAGTAGCGGAGAAAGTTTCGAGCGGTCGGCCTATTGTATAGTATCCATGTTCTCTCTCTCTCTCTCTCTCTCTCTCTCTCTCTCTCTCTCTCTCTCTCTCTCTCTCTTTCTTGCCGACGGTTACTATATTACGATCTGCAGGATCCCGAACGACGCACATCACTGCGGCGAAGACTATACTACGTACTACACGCGTTCTCTCTCTCTCTCTCTCTCCCTCTCTTTGTTGCCAACGGTTACTATATTACGATCTGCAGGATCCACGCACAATTATATGCCGAAGTAGACCCAGTTAGTGTAGTGAACGACGCACAAATAGAAGCCGCCAGAGCAAAATAATGATGACACGTTTAAACTTCAAGTTTGTAGTGCTAAAAAAAATTAAAAACGCATAATTTATTTGAAATAAAAAATTTATATACTGCTTCATAGTTGTGTTTAATAAAAAAAAGTGACAAATATGGATAGTTCTTTGGATACAAACAAAAATGAACCAAAGCCAATAGAATGTGACTCGTAAG